>PVKA01009036.1:18494-70282 GCA_004027165.1 Ctenomys sociabilis
TTTTTTTTTTTTTTTTTTTTTTTTTTTTTTTTTTTTTTTTTTTTTTTTTTTGTCTTTTTGAGACAGGGTCTCACTATGCAGTTCAGGCTGGCCTTAAGCTCACTTTGTAGCTCAGGCTGGTCTCGAACTCACAACAATCCTCCTGCCTCAGCCTCCCGAGTGCTGGGATTACAGGCATGCGCCACCATGCCCGGCTCTCCAGCCTGTCTTTGAGACCTGAGGCTGGACTCCTGCTGAGAGGTCTGGCAGAGTAGGTGGCTGCAGTGAGGCAGCTATTTCTAGACTTCTTATCCTGCTAGATAGGGTTGCCCAGAGGATGCTGACAGGCCACAGGAGGAGCCAGGAAGCCGGTGCCCCATCCTTTGACCTTTGGCCAGCTCATAAGAGCCTACTTAGTACCAGAAGGCTTTCCTAGGCCAGGCCTGAAGAGATCAGAAGTGGGTGACTATGAAGTCACATCAGTCTTCTTCAACAAGGATGTGGTGTAGACCAGCAGTGGGAGGAGAGATCTGCCAACAGCTGCTTTATTCCCCTCACACCCACTATGTTCCAGTTCAGTAGAGTTTCAGCTGGGTGCTCGAGCTTCACTGGAGTTCAACCTCCGCAGCTGACTGAGGCTGGCCAGGCGAAGCTTGAGCAGCATCTCCTCCTGAGTGTGCAGCGTATGTACCAGGACCCGCAGGGATTCACTCTGCAGCACTGGGGATGGGTAGGAGTTTATAGGATCTTGTTAGATCACATGCTGCCTCAGACATCTACAGCCCAGCAACAGGCTGCCTTCTGACCCCCGCCCTTCACTGCTGCAGCAGCTGCTCCTTGCAAAGAGCCTCCCAGTTGGTCCCCACCTGCCCTGCCTTTCCCTACCACTCAAGTAGACAGCCAGGATGGCGAGTGCCAGGCAGGTGAGCACCAGCAGTACTAGCAGCAGCAAGAACCCACTACGGCCGCACATTGTACCACAGCCAGCCTGCGCACACAGCGACGGTGGCAAGACACCCAGCAACTCGTCCCATGGCTGTGCCTCTTCAGCCAGATACGGGCGTGTCAAGCCTGCAGAGTAGGGGGGACATTAGGGAGAAGCGGGCTTTTCCCCCCTTCCCAGTACAATCCTTTTATGTACCCTCACCTTCGCTGTGTAGGTCACTGATGGATTCCACTCGGTGTAGCCGCACTTCAGGCGTGTGTCTAGGGGCCAGTGGCTCCCTGGTTTTCTGGTTCTGTATTGGTACCACAGTGTCTGCAGAGGCATAGGGCTCATTCAGCAGGCAGGTCACCCTTGCTCCCAGTTAGCCTCAGGTAGTAGGGAGTTAGGGAGATGGAGATATAGTGGGGCTTTTGTAGAAAATTCCCCTACCACCCCCGGAGGCTGCCTGGACACTTAGGTTATTTCCAGTTCCCTTTGGAAATTAGCACCAAGGGCATCCATCATTGAGTGTCAAGTTTTTCACAATTTCTCAACAGTCCTTAGGGACAATTCTAAGAAATGGAATTTCTTGATCCAAAAGCAGGGATAAAACTCATCAAATTACTCTTGAGAAGTGTGTACACAACCCCTAAGTATATCGCCATCATGAGGCATCCCGACAGAAATTTTTTTCTGAGAAGCAGGGTCTTGGTTTGCCTTGAATTCCTGGTAATTTTTATGCCTCACCAAGTGCTGGGATGAGCAACAGTCTATATTTACACATTTGTATATGTGTTCGCTAATTTGAGAAGTTAAAAACTTCTTAGTGAAACTAAGATTTGTTTTTGGCCTTTTTCCTTTTTTTGTGAGAACATTGTGCTTTGTAGTGCAGGCTGGCCTTGAACTCATGATGATCCTCCAAAGGGATTACAGGTGTGCAACACCAAGCATGTTTGGCTGGCACTGGGAAGGTATTCCCAGCACTTTTTTGTGTGTGGAACCAGGGATTGAACTCAGGCCCTTGTGCTGCCAAGCAAGTACTTATTCTACTGAGCTATCTCCCCAGCCCCTAAGTTCCCTCTTAAAAAAAAAAAAAAACTCTTCATTCTATTATACTTTTTTTTTTTTTAATCATGCTTTCCCTTTTTCTTTTTTTTCTTTCTTGTATTAAGCATTAAACCCAGGGCCTTTGCCCTGACCTACATCCTTAGCCCTTTTTTAACTTTTTGTCCTGAGAACTGAATTCAGTTTGCCAGTGCTGTGCTGCTGAGCTATATCTCAGGTCACCTTTCTTATTTTTTGAGATAGGCTCTTGAAGTTTCCAAAGTGGGCTTCCATGGTGAGCATGGGGATTGCAGGTGCCTATAACCAGGCCCAGCTTCATGCTTTCTGTGTACAGTGGAGTAGTGATGCGATTAGCCAGCTCTACCAACCGGGGCCACTTAGACTTGGACTGGGGAAAGACAAGAGCCTGCCCACTTCTCAGTTCCCAGGCCAGGTGCCCCAATGCCCAATCCTATTTCTAGTTTCCTCCCTAAAGGAAAGGTAAAGACCAGATAACGGTGGTGCATGCCTGTAATCTCGTTACTTGGGAGGTTTAAGTAGTAGATCACAAGTCTGACGCCAGCTGAGTGACTTACTGAGACCCTGTCTCAAAAATAAGACTGGAGAGACCGGGGAGATGGCTCAGTAGAGTAAGTGCATCCTTGGCAAGCGCAAGGGCCTGAATTCAATCCCCAGTTCTGCCACAATAAAAGACTGGAGACAAAGGTTAGCACTTACTCAGTTCAATACCTACTACTGGGGTAGTGGGGGTGGAACTAGCCAAGCAGATGCCCACACCTGCTTGGTCACAGCCTGCAGCTGACCCACTCCTAAAGTGGGGCCCTTCCCAAGTCCCTCCTGGTGTCACAGCAGGGCAAACAATTACAGCCTGATGTGGAGAAGGGTTCCACATATCTAGGCTCTGCCTCCATGCGCAGGGGTAGGTCCCTTTCTGGAGACGGGACATGGAGATTGATGACTAGAAAAGTCAGTCAGTTGGTGGCCCAGAGGATGGGTTTCTCTGTCACCCACAAGGTCACAGAACTGGAGTTTTGCCCTCCCTCTTAGTCACCCTCTCCTACCTTCTTGGGTCTCCTCAAGCATAGCAAGTGGTGGACAGTCAGGCTGATGAGGGTGCCCAGCAGCAGGCATGAACAAAGGCAGCAGCGGCTCTTCTGGGAGCCTAGGAGGGCCTGGCCACCTTCCAACCTGGCCTTAAAATAAACCTGAGCTCAGCCCACTGGGCTATATTTAGAGAAGGGGCAGCTCAGCCTCAAGAAGGGGCAGAGTGATATGCATGGGTCAACCTAGAGCAGTGCTGGTGAATCTTTTAGAGCTTTCAGTGATAAACACCACTGCAGTTTTATAGTTTAGCCTGGACTATCCACCTGGTGACTTTGCTCAACCAAGAGCTCCACCAATATAGGGCCCTCAGGCAACCATTCCACCCAGATGCATACACTGGCCTGGGGCTTTCATCCAGAACCATCACCTGAAGCTCAGCCTGTAGCAGCAATACCTCATGCTGGCACCTATGACATAAAAAGACCCTAGCGAGACAGAGGGCACACACCTATAACCTGGGTTACTGAGGAGGCTGAGATAGGAAGAAGGCAAGTTTGAGGCCAGCCTGGAAAACCAGAGGTCTTCTCTGAAAATTTAGGTTTTTTTTTTTTTCCATTTTAGTTTTTTGTTTTTTGCAGTACTGGGGATTGAACTTGCCAGACAAGTGCTTATTTTACTGAGCTAACTCCCTGGCCCTTTTTTTTTTTTTTTTTTTTTTTTTTTTTTTTTTTTTTTTTTTTTTTTTTTTTTTTTTTTTTTTTTTTTTTTTTTTTTTTTTTTTTTTTTTTTTTTTTTTCTTTTGTTGTTTTCCATATTTTAGAGAAGGGTCAGAGTCTGCAGGGTGTTCAGGGTCTCACTACTAGAATGGACTAGTGATTCCGTTTACAGCCAGTGTCAGTGACCCACTCTGGCAGGCCTGGGGATCAAAGCCCTGGCCCCTGCAGCCCTGGGCCTGCTTGCAGGTGCTTTAAACCCCTGAGCTATTTGGCTGGCCCTTTTGTTTTTGTTTTTCTGGGTTTTGTTGGTGGTTCTGGGGATTGAACTCAGGACCTTGTGCTTGCCAGGCAAGTGCTTATTCTACCAAGCTATCTCCCCAACCCCCTTGTTTTTGTTTTGAAGGAAAGGTTCATTTAGCTTGCAGTTACTGGAGGATTCAAAAAATCACCTGGCTCCAAGGCAGACTGGCACATGGCAGAGGGCAAAAAAGCAGGAGCAAAACGTGACAACAATGGCAACAGTTTTTGTTTGTTTGTTTGTGGTACTGGAGATCAAACTTGGGGCCTTAGGCTTGCCAGATAGCACTTGATGCCACTGAGCTATCACCCCAGGCCCTCAAAATTTAAAATAAACATAAAAAATAAAGGGAGGGCTGGGGAAATCGTTCATGGAGCATGCACAAGGGCCTGGGCTTGCTCCCAGTACTGCAAAAAGAGAGCCCTTACACTTTTCTACTCAGGCACATCTTAGCCCTGCAGGCCCTTACCCATAGTCCAATCATCTAACAAAAGTTGGACAATCACCCACTAATTGTATGACCTGCAGGCTCAAAGTACTTGGGGGAGGGGGCACAATTGGAGTCCATGGCCATCAGGGCTCTGATAGCCCAACAAGTATGTGTCCACACAAGATGCACATGGGCCATGTCATGCTGACACTCATACTGGATTGGCAGTAGTTTTTCTTTTGTGGTCCTGAGGACTGAACCCAGGGCCTTGGTACTGAGCTATATCCCAGACTTATTTTTTATCTGTTTGAGGCAGGGTCTCATATGCAGTTCAGGCTGGCCTTAAGCTCACTTTGTAGCTCAGGCTGGTCTTGAGCTCACAACAATCCTCCTGCCTCAGCCTCCCAAGTGCTGGGATTACAGGAGGCCTGCGCCACCACACCCAGCTTTATTTTTTATCTTGAGATACGGATCTCACTCTCAATAAGCTGGCCAGGTTTGGCTCAAACTTGCCATCTTCCTCCCTCAGCCTCCTAAAGTGTTTAGATCACACACTATGGTGCTCAGTATGTTTCTACTAAATTTACAACCATAGGTAAACGATCAGCCTTTCTGCTTTCCATTTTCTCTGTAAAATGGACAATGAGTGGTTCCTCCCTGGCACAGTGCACTGAGAACAGAGATACAGCCACTTGTCTGAAGCTCTTGGGACTAGCCACTTTTTCCCCCTCTCCTCTGAACAGGACATACAGGTCCACGGGACGCACAGCAGTGCCCATTGATGGGGGAAGTGGTCCAGCTTCCTGCCCTCCCCAAGTGAGTTGCCCACTGTGCAACTTCTTCCTGATGGTGTCAGAGCAACCCTGTGGGTTCTGCTTCTCAAAGGTGCTGGATCACTGTATTACATCAGCCCTTTGTTGCTCCTCAAACTTGGCAACTTTGTTCCTCTCTCCAGGGCTTTGCACTGGCTGTTTCCTTCTGCAATGCTCTGCTCCATACCCTCAGGTATTTCTGTGACTGCCTCCACATCTTACCTTTTCACATTATTTTCCACATCACCCAGCTTTGTTTTTCTCAGGGTATAGTACTTAGGCTTTTTTTTTTGTTTTGTAAGACATGTCACTCAGGCTGTTCTGAACTTGGAGGTTCTGCTGAACTTCATGAGCTCTGGCATACAGGCATGTACCACCATTCCTGATTCACTTAGGTCTTAAATTATACAGAATGTATTGTGCATGTCAGAACTAATCCCACAGGCCCTACAGAACCTGCTCAGTTATGTATGCACTTTTTTTTTTTTTTTGAGGAACCGGGGATTGAATTTAGGCCCTTGCACTTGCCAGGGAAGCACTTATTCCACTGAGCCATTTCCCCAGCCCCCACTACAGCAATCTTGAAAAGGAGAAACCTAGGTTCTGAGACTGCTAGCTAGATGCCTAAGACCACACAGCAAATTTTAGTAGCAGTTGTCTGCTGTGGTCACTCCAGCTTCAGCTGATAATGTGTTTATTGCATTACTTTAGTACAGTCTTCCTGCCTCACCCCACCCCCAATGGCCCAGCTTGTTCAGAGCCTTCTGCTCATTGCAAAGGAAAGGAATCCCTCTCCCAGGGTGGGCACTCAGGGCACCTCCCTGGCCTTGGTCGTTGCTGAAGCCCTGCTTCTCTGTTCCCTCCCTCTGAGCCAGATTCTGCACCCGGCCTGGGCCACCATTCTAGGGCTATGTTCAAGGGTTATCCTGTTAATAAATAAGCCGGTGCAGCTGCCCTTGGGCCAGGGCCTGTCCTTCAGTATCTCCATTGGCCCGGGACCACAGTGTGCCCAGCTCCAGCCCATCCGTCTTCCTGGGGCCTGTCTGCCCCCTCTGGCCTCTCATTTCCCTCCTGGTCCCCGCATAGGGACAACCCAGTCACCAGTGCCCAGCGCTGCGCGGCCCCCTTTCAGCGCGAGGCTCGGAGGCATGCGTCCGCCGGTTGCGACCCTTCCTGCGCGGCTCGGGCCCCAAGGCGCGCGGCTCTTGCTGCGGCTGACACATGCGCAGGGAGCTCGCGCCGCCACCGCCGCCGCCCGGCTCCACCAGCTGCAGAAAGTCCCGGTACCAGAGTTTAGGGCCCGAGGGCGCAGGAGGCGCAGCCTCCTCGGCCCGTGTCAGCCGCTCAGCCTGCGTTGCGCTCAGAACGTGCAGCGCGAGGCGACGGAGCGGCTGCGAAAAGCCGTGCTCGATGGCGGCGCACAGGTACACGCCGGAGTCCTGGCGCCGCAGCCCCCGCAGCAGTAGCCCTCGCGCCGCGCGCTCGGCGCGCTCCTCCGTCGGCACCTGCAGAATGCGGGGTGGTGAGGCCAGGAGCCAGCACAGGGCCCCTGGGAGCCAAAGACTAGTGGAAAACATGCGCCTGCAGGCGCACTTCAAAGTTGGTTGCCCATTGGCTGTGGCGGGTCAGAGGCAGGCCTGGCCCCAGTGATTGGGCAGGTCCCCAACTTGGCTGGACACAGTGAGGCCTGACCAAAATAGACTCCAGGTGAGGGGGCCAGGTGTGCCGCATGGGTGAGAGGTCTGATTGGGCTGGACTTCACCTAGTCCTGGATGAGTGGTGCCAGGCACGGGCCTCACTAGGGAGTGCAAGACCTCTTCTGGACGTAGGGGACAAGAGGGCACTGGCCGGGAGGGCAAGACGAGGCGGACCTGGGTATAGGCAGCCTCCCCTGTGCGCTGGAAAGTCCACTCCACGCGCGCCTGCAGCGAACGGGGCTCACACTCCAAGAAGGCACTGCCACCCTCCACGCCAAAAACCTTCCGCTCCAGCAAAGCAGGACGGGATGAGTCTTGGGACAAGGAAAATACGAATTCAACACTGCAAGGAAGCCTGGGACACCTTTGGGGGCTGAGTATGAGGCAGAGGGCAGACGGGACAGGACACTCACCCCTGGAGCAAAGCATGCTGGGGTCGCCATTCCTTATGTCTTGCCGCCGGAACCGCCTGTGAAGACAATGGGATCCTCTTGAACCTTCTTGCAGCCTCCCTAGTGGCAAAAAGCCCTCTTTTCCCATGCGTCCCACCTGAACCCTGACCCCCATCACCTCTTGGCACTAGGCTGGAAGCGCGTACACTTTGCTCCATCCCAGGCGCAGTAGGGGTCACGTGCCAAACAGCATTCTGCGCAGGCGCGGCCATGGACTGCACAGCGGTGCAAGGAGATCTGGGCCACTGAGCTCCGTGAAGCTATGTACAGCTGTTGCTGGAGGGTAGGAAGGGCTCCCCGCTAACCAAGGGTGGCCCCTTGTGTGCCTCCCATCAGGCAGGGATCCCTTCCCCCATCTGGCAGAAACACTGAGGTCTTGCTCAAGTTACAGAGTGCTTCTACTCAAAGCAAGGGCTGTAACTATCAGGGGCAAGAGGGGCTGAGGTGGCTGGGGCATCCTGATCACAAACTCATTCCTTCCGGCCCCCACCTTTCTGGTCACTTACCCTCTTGGAGGAGATTTGCATGCTGGTGACAGCAGCTGAGTGCTAAGAGAGAGCAAAATTGCTGGGATCAGGGCTTATTGTTCTGGGGAGCCAGGGGTGGGCAACTGGAAGGTGAAGCCTCACCTCAAACACGTGCAGCTCTTCTAGAAGCAATCCCTCAGAACTTGGCTGGCTGCTTTTGGGGAGCGAGATCACCTTCAGCACCGTTCCCACGTCTGCAGGGATGAGAAAGGAGTGTGGCCACTGGTGTTCCCTGGTAGCAAAGCCAGAGTCCCTCGCCTCTGAGGCCTGCACTCAGCCTGGTTGGTCATGATGAAGAATGTGGATTGGAACAATCAGGGAAGCATCCAGAAGGTGGGGGCCACAGCCCAGGAGAAGATGTGGAGATAAGACTAAACAGGCAGCGAAAAGAGCCTAAGTGGGGTTCTGGGTGTCACTATTGGCTCTGACCTGTGCCAATGAAGAGAACGTCGTAGTGGCCATCAGCAGCTGCTACACGGTCCACAGCGATTTGAGTGAAGGTGTAACCAGCACTCACTTGCATGAAGACAGGGCGCCCACCAGTGGGCAGGATCGGGTTATACATGAGAGGGTGGTTCCTGGCAAACTGGATGACATCGTCAGGGAAGTCCTTGGTGGAACTGAAGGTGCCAAAGGTCTTGCTGGGACACTAAAGAGGGCATAGGGGAAGGCAAGCAGGGATGTAGGTAAGGACAGCATGGAATGTCCTCTGAGGACATGGAATGAGGAAGGAGACATAATGGTGCCCTGGAGAATTAGCCAGTGTCATAGGGAGGCTCAGACTGAACCTCAGACTAACGAGGAGGACAAATCACAGCTTTCCCATGATGATCCTTGTCTGAAGATGGTGAGCTTCCTCATCTTTACCAAAAGAGTCCGCACTTACCAAGAAGGTCCCAGCCTAGGTTCTGTACCTTTGAGGTTTTGAAATGAGCTGTGGGGTCCAGGGACATGGCTCAGTAGAATAAGTGCTTGCCTGGCAAGCGCAAGGGCCTGAGTTCAATCCCCAGTTCCACCAAAATAAATAAATAAATAAATAAATAAATAAATAAATAAATAAATAAATAAATGAAATGAGCTGCGGAGTCCTTTAGATACATACCATGCCAGGCCTGGGGTAGGGAACACGGCCCTGGTAGGCTACCCACTGGTGTGTGGGGCCCTCCTTGTGTGCAAACGGTCCCAGGAAGGCCCGGCGCACATCATTCATGCTGTACACACACACAGCAGAGCCCTCAAAGATGCTGCTGCAGTAACAACAAGAGCAGAGTGAAGGTCACAGAGAGCTCAGTTGCCACTAACCTTGGATGCCCTCCATCCTGCCCCTCACCTGGATGTGGAAAAGACAGTGTAGAGCAGTGGGTTTCGGGGGTCCTTTGAGGACAGCAGGAATACGTCCTCTGCAGGGAAAAACCCAGGTTGGAGAGGGCCACAGCCCCTCTGGCCCAGTTGTGCTCCTGGAGTCTGCACCCCAATCCCTGCCTCCATCCCACCTTCCACTCCAGGCACTCACGGAGCTGGTCGAAATGAGTGTCGCCCTCCACACCAGGCACAGAGCATACCAACCGTGCCTTCAGGAACGTCGTCCACTTATTGACCAAACTGCGCTGGCCACCCATGTCATTCTGCCAAGAGGACCCAGGGGTATGAGAACAGTACCCCATTGCGCAAACGGTGGGACAAGATTGCCGGGGAGTGGACCGGTGATTCCTCACCCGGCAGATCTGGCCAACTCGAGACACAGTCAGGCGCCCCAGTACTGGTGCTGCCTCTACTGCCAACTCGTGGAAGAAGAAGTAGATTTTGTCGTCGTCTGGGTTCTCACTCTCCGGGATCCAGAAGACCTTGACAAACTTGGGTTCTAGCCAAAACAGGAGGTGGGATCAGGGATTCTGGGATTCTGACCTGATACTGGACCCACTGACAGCCTCTCCACCCTGTATTGCCTGTAGCTGTGCTGGGCAGCATCTCACTCCGCAGGATCTGTTCTAGAGGATCAGTGCCTGTGAGGCAAGAAGTAGCCACGAGGGGGCAGCAGAGACCGAGGCTACCTGAGTAAGCAGGCAGGAAAGCCTGGCAGCCTCTAGTTTTACCCTTCACACTTCTCCAAACCTCCTGGGAAGAAATGACAGGGTCTAGTTGCACCTTTACTTGTAAATCATATCATTCCTGCTTCAAATCCTCCTTTTGGGTCCCATGCATTAGAATAAACTACTCCACCCTTGATGGTCTAGTCCCCTAGCCATTGCTAATTCCCTCTCCTCAGCAAGGTGGCTTCTTTCTCCTAATCCAGTTTCTTCTTCTTCCCTTCCTCTCTATTTTCTCATGAACCTCAAGGTCATTGGAATTGATCTTTTCATGTATTTGTTGTAAAATCTGTGGACTCAAAGACAGCATGGGCCACGCTTATCTGGCATGAGGCCTAATGATGGTAGCTACTTGGTGAGACCTTACTGTCACCACTGCTCACTTAGTTTATTTATCCTGTGTGGCTCCTGCCCTGTGGGAGGATGGCAGCCCCCTCCCACTTTTTTTTTTTAATACAGTATACTAAAAATTTATTACAGGCATTCATAAAATAACATAAAACTGCATTTGTTATGTATGCCAGTTATACTGCTATTCTGTTATTCAGATAGATATCTGTTGGCATATTGCTTGATATAACTGAATAGTGAAGCATTCATTCACTTTGAAGGCCCCTAATACATATTTAGGAAGCGGCTCAATGCTTCATTGGTGTCTGTTATGAAAAGGACAGATAAAACAAAGATTGCCTGGATGTTTGGGAGTAAAACTCTGTCAATTAGTTATTAAGCAAGATACAAACTCATCTGGAAATCCAATAATCTTTCCCTGCTTTCTGTTTTCCTTCCCAGGGGAATGTCTTCTATTTCCTTTGGCCAGATGTGGCAGTAAGGTATAGAGAATTACTGTAAAGTATGGCATTACAATTTCTGCTGTGAATTGTAGTGTATCAGAATTAAAACAGCAACCTTTTTTTGTTGTTGTTTGTTTGGTACTGGGAACTGAACTCAGGACTCTGCACTTGCCAGGTAGGTGCTTATTCTACTGAGCTATCTCCCTAATAAGATAGCTAAGTTGTTTGTGCTACTAATTTCTTTTTCTTTCTTTTTTTTTAAAGCAGAACTGGGGATTGAACTCAGACACTTGCCCTTGCCAGGGAAGCACTTATTCCACTGAGCCATCTCCCAGGCCCCCACCCCCACCCACACACACTGACTTTCATCAGCTTCTCACCATTGAGCCAGCGTGAATCATGTGGCTCTGTTCGGAGACTTGGTCGTTGGCCCAGGCTTCGAAAGATGGTAAAGTCTCGTCCCATGAGGTCTGCCGCCACCCCTGAGTACAGCTCATCCCCTGCAGATAGGGCAAGGGCTGCTCAGTCAAGTTGGGGCTCCCGGGCAGGAGTACCTGGGGACCTCTGGGAGGTCTCTGGGAGTTAGTGAGCTGTGGGGACTCCTGGTGCCCCCGGGTGTTGGGATTTGCAAGGTTCTAGAACTTCTAAGAGATAATAGTTTTGTTGAGGTCCCAACGTTTGGACTCACCCACCAGCACGGAGGCCGCCCGATGCCTAGGGTCATAGGGACTCTTCCCCTTGCCATCCTCCAGCTTTCTTGGTTCCAACAAGAGTATGGGTTCCTAAGAGACAGGAGTCATTGCAACCATCCCTTCTTCAGCCTCCCAGCCTCCCCTGCCTGGAATCTGTCCTCACCTCCAGCCGGTGGCCCACTTGCACAAATGCACAGATGGGGTGGAAGGCTCCTGTGCCACAGGCCAGCACATGTGTGTGGTTGTAGGGATGGAGCAACTTTACGAAGTTCATGCACTCGGTCTAGTGAACAGGCAGTGTTGGGGCAGTGAGGCTTCCTCTGGGAGATGGCCCAAGGGTCCCTGTCCACGCTACCATCCTCACCTGTCTCTTTTCTGAAACCACTCAGACAAGTACTATCATGATCTGCTAGAACAGAAATGCCCTGGTGATCAGCCCAACCCACCCGTCACCCCTCACAGGGTGGACATATGGAGAAGCAGAGACCCATACAGCACCCCCAACTCAAGGCTCCCCAGAAAAATCACATGAGCTTGAACCCTGACTCACCACCTCCAGACCTCAGCCACCTCGACCTCCCTGCCCTCTTCCCAGCCACAACAGACAGGCTTCTGTCTGAGTTTTGCCCTATCTCTGGGGCATCAGGCCCAGCCTCCCCACTCCCACTCTCCCCATCCCCTCCCTGGTAGCTGTCACTCACACCAATGTCCTTCCCTGCCCAGTTGCACTCTTCCCGCCATTCCACTGGGGCTGGCCAGGACAGCTATGGGGCAGGGGGAGAAGAACAGATCATGGGCTTGGGATATGCTCTACCCCACAGGTCTCTCCACTGGGGAAGCCCACCCCTTTGACTTCTCAAAGCAGTTTGGAATGGGGTATTAGGGCTCTCTTTTCATTGGGAGCATTGCATTAGGGGTCCCTGGCACCTTCTTGGCCTGCTTGCTGATGTTGTCCAGGCTGAGGGAAACCACGTGATTCTCGGCACCCACAAACAGCCGTCCCCGCTCCTCATCTGCCAGCAAGGCTTCATAGCAACAGGTCCGCTGCAGCCTGAAGGTCCGGAGGCCACGCCAGGCCTGGAGCTCTGTAGGCAAAGAACCCCACCGGGGACTCACCTGCCATGGGCATCTCTGTCCAGCATGTAAGCTGGACCCCACATGTGTGGGTGCGTGTGAGCTTACACAGACGAAGGCAGGCCCACCCAGGTGCATGTGTAGAGCTGCAGAGTGGGTGGTGCAGCCCCCAGGAAGAGGAAAGCAGGCTGAGGAAAGCGTGTTGCTACAAGCAGTGTCTCCGGGCGGGCGCATTGGGAGGTCAGGCATGTGGACACCAGGGCTCTGGAGGAGGCTGGGCAGGTAAGCACAACCCTCCAATGGCCAAAAGTTCCCTTTCAGTCAGCCTGCCACCAACTTGAGCACAACGAATTCCCCTCCCTGAGTGCTGCACAGTAATCACCCCTCTGAGTAAGGGGTGTGAGAAGGTAGCTCTCAGGGGCCCCAAACTTATGCTTTTTCCCTTTGCTGATGACCTTCTTGGGGAAAAGGGATGGCACTGTTGCTATGGGAACAGGAGGGGGCTTCCTGGAAAAGTGAGAGAATGTGGGCAGAGTTCAGGGCTAAAGCCAGGATAGCCCCCCAACTCCACACGGGTCAGTGACAGGCCATACACATGACAACAACCAATGCTAGAATCCCCTGTCACCCTGAGCTCCTTTCCTGCTCACCTTGAGCGGGGCCCTCCTGCCCGCCAGGTGCACCTACCTTGAAAAGAGAGTCGAAGACGTGGGGGACTGGGGGTAGTGTGCCCCAGCCCTGCTGCCCAGAGCAGGGCCAGGCCTGGGATCATGGCGGCCGCCTCCACACGCCCCATGCCGGCAGCTCAGGGCGCTCAGGACTCAGCGGGTGTGTGTGGAGGAGCCTTGAGTCTCCCTGGACTCTGCCCCAGGATCTGGAAGAGAAGGAGTCAGCGGCAGCAGCAGCAGCAGCAGCAAGGGCAGCTAGGGCGGGAGGCCTGGGGGGGAGTCCCCAAGGATCAGATTACAGCCCCTGGGGAAAGAGGCTGGGGGGTCGCATTCCGCTTCCAGAGCCCTCCCCTCAGTGTGCCCCCTCCCTGGCCACAATCACAGACATACCCACACTGGGCACACCCTCAGGTCACCCTGCACTGGCAGGCGCCCGCCCCACCACGTCACCCTCCCCTCCCTAGAAACCTCCTCTCCTGTATACACACTCACAGACATTAATCACAAACACTGTGTGCCCACTTCATGCCAGCCTGGAGCTGGGGCTAGGATTCTGGAGTCCACGGACAAGGGCCCCATGCGGGAGTAGGCAGGACGCCAAGGAGGAGTCATCTCAGGGGGTGCCAAGTGGAGGAGTAAAACAAGCCCATGGAGAGAGGGTGTGACAGGAGGGCTTAGGGCTGTGGATGTGGCCATGGACACAGATTCACAGAGACAGGGCACTTTGTGGGTGGAGCCAGGGCTGTGGGTGCCTGTCAGTGTGAATGTTCCTTGGTCGGGGAGACAGCTCAGTGGCATAAGTGCCTCACTGGCATGCTCAAGGTCTGGAGTTCAATCCCCAGTGCCACAAAAATAAAAGAAAAAAAGAAAAAGAAAAGTGAGGGTCCTTTTGCAGAAGTGTGCATGTGCATAGCGTGCGTGCACGAGTACAGATGTGTACATGTTGGTGTCCAGTCATGTGTTGTGTCGGGCCTGTGTAGATATGGGCTACATTCGTAAGCGTAAATGTACACATGCGATGCTGTGTGTGCCTCTATGCAGTGTGTAAATGTTCATACACATGTCACACACTTGTGCCTATGCAAGCGTGTGTATACACAACATTTGTGTATCTCAGGGGGTGCACAAGTGAGCACATGCATCACTTTCTAAGACCCTCACTGGATGTGGTGGCTCCCGCCTGTAATCCCAGCTCTTGGGAGGCTGTAAACAGGTGGATCACTACGAGTCTGATCTAGTAGTGAGACTCTAAACACCCTGTAGACCCTTTCCTAAAATGGAAAAAAAAAAAGGAAGAAATAAAAGAAATAAGATTAATCTACAACCCCGAGCCTCCAACGGGATCCACCCCTGAGCAGAAGCGGCACTGCCTCAGCTCTCCACAAACCCAGCTGTCCTCTTGACTGCTCCCTTCCTGTGGCACACAGGTGGGTACTGGGCACAGGGATTCCTGGGAGCTCAGGTTTTAGACCCAAAGGACGGGGGTCAGGGGAGGCAGCCTCTCTCTCCCCACAGGCTCCTGGTGGAGATGCTGCCCCTGCTCAGAGCCTCCAGGCGCCTAAGCCTCCCTCCCTTCCACCCCAGTGGCCTTCCTTGGCGCCCTTAGGTCCATCTGCCCTGCCCACCACCCTTCCAGAGTTGGCTGGGCAGGCACTTGCACAGGAGCCCTGGAGGTGAGATCAAGCAAGAGAAGCAGTTGCTGGGGCAGGTGTCACCCTCCACCACCATCTCTGCCCAGCTCCCCAGCTCCTGGATCTCTCCCTGGCCAGGACCCCATCTCCCTTCCTCCAGCTGCTGACACTTGCCAACTGATGCTTCTCTCTTCTCGGGCTGTGGAGGTCTGCAGAATCGCCACCTGGCAGCCTTCTCACACTTCACCAAGAACACAGCAGAGGCACCTCCCCTCCTTAGGCCCATCTGCCCCAGGAAGGAGAGAAGGGAGCTTACAGAACACCTCTGATGGCTCCTTTAAGGAGCAGCTCCCACTAGGCCAGCATAAGCCACAGCCCCATGACGCTGTAAAGTTTGCAGGGCGGCAGGAGAGATCGGGTGACTGGGCAGACAGCCGGATGGATGCTGGAGAAGGCGGCCAAAGTGGAATGGGTACGAGGAAAAGGCGGGCAGAGATGACCGTGCCCTGCTGGGCCTGAGGGTGAGGGCGGCTCCAGGGCCAGGCACTCAGGGTCACCCTATACCGGTCAAAAGAAAAGCAAAAGAGACTACCCCTCAACCTCAGCTCCAACAGCTCTCTCAGCAGGCCTAGACTGAAAAGCTATAGTTCCTTAACCGTCCCTCCACAGCTGGGGTGTCAACTGAGAATAATAGGAGTTTAGCTGCTGCCTCAGTTCCTAGGGGTAAGCAGGGTGGGAGTGCTGGACATCAGACAGACCCCCGGGACCGGCCCCAGTCCTTCCTCACCAGTTGGACCATTTAGTATTTCAGCTGCCTGGCCCACAGTCCTGTGACAACAGCCTGGTGGGGAGAGAGAAGGTGGAGAGAGGCAGGCGCAGGTCTCCCGGCAAATCTCACTTCAGCACTGGGGGGTGTGGATCCATCCTTATATCCACAGCTTACCCAGTGCTTCTGCATCCCAGCCAGGAGGTGGGAGCCAGGAGGTGGGCGCAGACCGTGTGACATTCCTGATCACTCTTTCTAGGACAAAGCCAGAGCCAGATACCTGAGGAAGGGTTGGTAGGAAGGGCCTGGGTCTTGGCTTGACCAACTGTGGACACACCTTATTTGGACTGCAAAGCGTTCCTCCTTGGAGAGGCTCATGTTGCCAGTGGCCCGGGTCCTCCCAAAGCACTCTCCTGCTACCTCTCAGAGGCCAGGCAGCAGTTTCTTAGGGAGCACTGTTGGTGAGGTGAGGGTGTGTGGGCACTTCTGGTGTGTGCAGGGATTTTTTTGTGCCAAGAATTGAACTCAGTACCTTGCGCTTGCTAAGCAGGTGCTGCTATGCAGGGTTTTTTTTTGTTTGTTTTTGTTTTTTGCAGAACCAGGGATTGAACTCAGGTCCTTGTACTTGCCAGGCAAGTGCTGCTTCTGCTGAGCTATCTCCCTGCCTCCCCTTTTGGTGTGCAGTTTTGTTGCTTATTCTAGGGGAAACTCATTTCCAAATCCCTGTCCTTGGGGCCCGGCCTCTTCTTCCTAGGTTCCTGTAGTGGCCTGACCAGCTGGGAGGTAGATAATGGGAACCAGAAAAGGCCCAGGTGATGAGGAGGGGGATGGAATATGCATCCCTGCATGAGTGCTTGGATTTCCAGGGTGCATCTTTGCCTACTCCTGGGCAAAGCTGCCTTTCCCTTTGGACCAGAGCAGCCTCTCCTGGCCCTATGCAAGCAAACAAAATTCTTGGGCTGTTTTTCCACCCCAGCAGCCAAGATCAGCAAATCAGCAAGTGTCTTTGAGGGCCCTCCCCACCCCTGCTTGTACCCCACTTCCTTCAGCTCTCCAGACCCAGGGTCCAAGGCTCTGTTTTAATCCCGTTCTTTCCCAAACCCCTTCACTCACAGTGGGAAAGTGGAGCAGAATTTCCTTCATCTTTCTTTTTTTTTTTTCAGTACTGGGGATTGAACTTAGGACCTTGCGCTTGCCAGGCAAGCGCTTATTCTACTGAGCCATCTCCCCAGCCCTTCATCTTTCCAAAAGCCTGGGACCCAATTCCCAGGCCTGGGTGTTACCTTCCCTCCTCCAGATGTCTGCTCCCTTGAACAAAAAGGAGGTCCCCAGGGGTGAGAGCTCAAGTTGGTCCCCCACTCCCGTCTGCTTTCTGCCCCAGCCCCAGGTCCCAGGGAGCCTGGCTATGGAGCAGCAGGACTGAGTTTCCTGAAGCTCCCAAGGACTCGGATCAGGCAGCCTGGACGTGCAGCTCGGTTGGATCAGAAGAATCAGAGCACAGCTGGAGTCCCTATCCTGCCTGTACCTCTGCCCTCTGGGCCACCGCAGCCTGTTGAGCTCCTGCTTTTCATGGAGACATCCATGGCACAGGCCTGCCTGGGTGCTGGCCCTGTCCATTGGTGACACATCCTGCCAAGAATTAGCCTTTCCTTCTGGACATAACTGTACTATGTGCCAAGGCACGGCACTGCCTCCTCACCAGTCCCCCCATCTGGGTCGCCCCTGTGCACTCTGTGGGACTCTGAGCAGTACGGCTAGAGTAGGATGCACATCTAAAGAAGGCTATAGCAATCCTGACACTAAGCAGCTGGGCGGGATAGGGATCCGGGCTCGCTGTTCACACCTGCTTTAGTAATCAAGACTAATGGCTCCTCCTGACAGTCTTTTGCTGTTGGCCACAGGGGCACCCGGTAACACAACCCTGAGGACTTAGGTGGGGTGGGGGTGGCAGCTATGGAGAGCCCCAGCATCACCTAAGCCCTACCTTCCCTGACATTCTAATTCATACCTGCGCTACTGGGACTCCTGGGAAAGGATCAGCCAGAGTATTATCCCCACCCACCCCTATCCTGGTTCTCCATTTCCCAGGGTACGCTAGCCCACCTGTTTTGAAAGATCAGCTCCTCCCCTCCTTGCCCGTATCCTTACCCTTGGAAGGCTTTGTCGGAGCCGAGGTGGGGGGGGCTGAGGGAGGGGCTATCAAGAACTCTGGCCTTTGGCTGTGGCCCTGCCCCCACCCGCTCCGCCTCTGCCCTCCCTCCGCCTCCTGCACATTCCTCCCAGACTGAGGTCAGCCCCTTTGGGATGGCGGAGCCCCCCCAACCAGCCACATCACAGCTCTTCACTCACTCCTGTTTTCTTCATTGCCCAGCAGGGTGGGGTGAGGAAAGGGGGCAGGGGGTGGAGCCTCCCTCTTCTTTCCAGAGCCTTGGTAGGGATGTAGAGGGGTTGTGCGAGGAATGCTACAAAAGCAGCCTCGGTGGTACCCGGTGCTAATTAAAGACATTAACATAACTACCACATTCCCTAAGGGGGTTAGAGATCCTCACAGGACAGCTGGCTGGCTGGAGCCTGAGATGATCCTTAGAGGCACGCTAGGGGTTGCACGGCAGCCTGCCTAGGGACTGGCCTCCTTGGTGCTGCAGGTGAGGCAGGGTTGACACCTACAGCTAACCACCAGCGTGGCCCCGACTGGAGACCTCCCATCCAAGTACTAACCAGGCCCGACCCTGTTTAGCTTCCGAGATCCTACAAGATCGGGCGCGTTCAGGTGGTATGGCCGTAGGCCCCCCTCAGACCGAACCAAACCTCTTAGAGCAGTCATCTCCCCGAGGCTGTGGCCACCCACGCCAAGGCAGTCTAACGTGTGGCACAGGCACGCCAGATGTGCTTTGTTACTGCCTCAGCTCTGGCTTCTGGGGCCAGCTAGGCCAAGGC
Source organism: Ctenomys sociabilis (assembly GCA_004027165.1). Lineage (NCBI taxonomy): Eukaryota > Metazoa > Chordata > Mammalia > Rodentia > Ctenomyidae > Ctenomys > Ctenomys sociabilis. The sequence goes on from PVKA01009036.1 coordinate 37,089, forward strand.
CCTGCCTTTCTCTGGTCAGCTCCTCCATCTCTCTTCCCTCACCTAAGCACAACTACTTCAACCTGACGTGACCTTCTGACCCCTGTGCCCAGGGTTCCCCTGAGCTTCTCCCTCCCTTAGAGACTCTGCAGACCAGCACTGCACAAGTCATCACCCACTGGCAGGGCCCAAGTCTCCTCTTCAGGAGCCTTAGCTAGCGGAGAGATCCTTTTGTCCTGCTGAAGATACTGTTCACCCTACCCCAGGCCATGTCCTGAGGTTATTCTACCACTTCTCACCCTTTATGTCCTCTCTGTAGCACCCTGCTCCCCACCTCAAAGGTTGTAGGAGCTGGTGAGGGGAGCAGGATCCTCGCCTGTCACTCACAGCCCCCTCTCTAGCCCAGCCCTGCCTGTTCTGCCAGTATTCCTGAGCTGCCTCATTTTGGGGATGCATCAGCTCTTTTTACTTGGACTGTGCTCTCCATTCCTTTTTCTTTTCCTTTTTTGGTGGAACTGGGGATTGAACTCAGGCCCTTGCATTTGCCAGGCAAACTCTTATTCTACTGAGATCTCCCCAGCCCACCATGTATAGAACAGTTTTGAGACTGAGGTAAATAGATTTTCTTGACATATGAAGCCATGAAGTTTGCCCTGTTACATGAAGAGGGTTCCTCTAGCCTGTGACAGCTCGTGCAGGACCAGAGTCCCCAGCTCTAACTCTGAGGCGGGCCCCTACCCCATTCTGCACCTGGCATCTGGGCCTCCACCCACCTGCTGGGCCCGGGGAACTGAGGAGGGACTTCCTGCTTACATCTTTCCCACTGGGTATCCCAACGCCCTCCCTCTTTGGGCCTCAGACTCTTAGAGGTTGTGTCTATCTCTTCCCAGCTGTTCCCCCATCCCCCAAATGGGTTAAAAATATCAAGGCTGAAAAAAAAAATACCAAGGCTGCCACCACATCAGTAGCTCAAGCAAATGTTTCAAGCTGGCCAGGCCCTTTTGGAGGCCGACTGATCTCGTGGCAGTCTCAAAAGGCTGGTGACAGCCCACTGCATACTGAACCCTGGGTCCCTACCTGGCTCTGAGTATGTTTACTAAAGGTGCTTGGCCACACAGGTGCAGCTGCCTATGACGGCGACAGGAAGACAGGCCTTTCTTTGGATGGGAGCACCCTGGGGACAGGATAGGGATCCCTGGATTTCTGGCTCTCCCTCCACCCAGCTGTCCCCAACAAATGAGGAACGGCTGAACCCCACGCCAGACAGCTCTAGGCAGTGGAGGATGCCCGCCTCGTGGAGTCCATCCAACTGGGGTGCAGGATACCTGGGCAGTCCCTCTTGCCTGCCACCCCCCATGGCAGGGAATTTCCCAACTGCCAAAGACAAGGCTGATTTGAGAAGCCGCCCCCGCCCCTGTGGGACAATGGGGCCTTATGCCTTGGAAACTAGAGCTCGGGAAGGAGGGCCAAGGGCAGGTGGGGGCCTAGCTGTCCGCACCCGGGGTAGCCCTGCTGCAAGGACCCCACCCAAACCCACCGCGGGCACAAGGTTGGGGGGGAGCCAGAACCGTAAGTGGCCCACCCAGGGAGGGAGGCACTGGGTGTGCCGGGCAAACAATGCGGGCCCCTCAATAGTCCCTCTGTGCGGGGCTCCCCCTCAGGACAGAAGGAAGGAACTGTCTCCGGGGCCGCTTCCTGCGGGCGGGCAGAGCGGCGACCGGACATTCGGGCTCAGCAGGGTCTGGTGGAGGGCAGGGATCTGCGGATGGGCCGGAAGCGCCCGAGGACTAAGGCGGGCACAGGCGGGGCGAGGCGCTGATCCCCTTCCGACCCTGCAGCTGCAGCCTTCATCTCCGGCCAGCGCCGGGCCGTGACCGCAGGGCACCGGCAGGTGTGTGGAGGCTGAGCCCGGCTGTTCCCTCGGGCCTCTGCGGCACCGATCACCGCCCTCCCCCGCCCTGTGCCCCACCCCTACCCCTCGGCCGCTTTGTTCGGCTGCGGGCGCGGGGCCGCCACCGCCTTACAAAGCTTCTTTTGTGCCGGGCGGCCTCGGTGGGACCTGATGACGTCAGCCTGTGACGGGCAGGGGTCGCAGGAGCAAATCACGGCGCCCCCTGGCGGCTAGACCCGGAGGCGCCGTTCTCTCTGACCCTCCTAGCTCAGCCCACGGCTGCCTCTGCTGTTTATGAAATAAAAGTTGAGGCTGTCTGTGCTGATGGAGGCCCACTCACACACCTCCAGCATTGCCACTTCCCTCCTTATTCTGTGCCTCAGGCCCAATGCACGATATCGCCGACTGGCCATCTCCACCCCTCAGGTTTGGTGGGGGAGGGTGATTGCTGGGCAGAGATGTTAGGTCAGAATCCTGCAGCCTACCTGGCTGTCACTTTAACATATTTCCTGGGACTTAGGATGTAGGAAGTTGTCTCCTCCTGGCACAAAAGGCTGGCATTGGGAGCTGGGGAGATGGTTCAGTAGAATAAGCACTTGCCTGGCAAGCACAAGGGCCAGAGTTCAATCCCCAGTTCCGAGGAAAAAAAAAAAGAACCTTTTGTCAGCTCAAAGCCGATGGTATATAATTCCAACACTCACGAGGCTGAGGCAGGAGGATCTCAAGTTTAAGACTAGCCTGGACATCTTCAGTGACTGAGATCCTGTTTCAAAAGATAAAAAAAAGGGCTGGAAATGCAGGTCCATGAAAAGGCCCTGGGTTCAGCACCCAGCAGAGCCAAAAACATAAAGAGAGAAAAGCTCAGTGATCTCAGCCAGTCCTGAAGGCTATCCCAGACCCAAGCTACAGCAGATGGGGGCACGTGGACCCCAGTATGTCTGCTGACCAGTCCAAACAAGAAAACAAGCTCAGTGCATTGGGCCTGCAAAGTTGAGGACTGAGGCAGGACTGAGGTAGCACCATCCCAACTCTGACCCTTGTCCCAAGGAGAAACTACCCATCAGTTCCGGATATTTTTTTCTTTCTACATTTTATTATTTCAAACCATGTGAACAATTCCATAAAACGTGAAAAAAAGCAAGGAAGTGTTCAACGCGGAAGGACCCAGGCCTGGGGCAAGGGCGCGAGGGGCCTGGCCCCTCAGCAGGCAGCAGTGGTTCCTAGGTTAGCGCTAAGGAGCTACATTTGGGTTAATGGAGCCTGGGCCAGGGCCACCGGGTGGGCCCTCAGTGACATTGGCAGTTGTCTGCAACAGCCCTTGGAACCCATTTCTGCAGAGGGCAGGACAAGGGCGCCACCCACGCGGAGTAGCCAGCAGAGGGACAGGTGTAAACACGCAGACACACTCAAGGCACAGAATCACTGGATTGGGGTCGGGTGGGTGCTGGTCAGGATCTGACAGTTTTAAATAGATTTTCTCTAAAAAGTTTTCTAAGTTCGCAGTTTTTTGTTTTTTTTTTTTTTTTCTTTTTTTCCTTTACTTTCATTTTTTAAAAAAGCTATGAGAATGAGCAGGTGGACTTGTGGTCTCCTGGAATGGTGGCGTCTCACACTTCTTGTGCTTTTTCCTTTGGGGCCTCTGAGCGGTAGTGGGGGCAGGAGGGGCAGGAGGCTCCCTGTAAACATTTGGACTCGGGCTGGGTCAGGGCTGGTGCTGGGCAAAGCCAGGGGTCCAGGCTGGAGAAGTGGGTGCCCCTCCAGACACAGGCTTGCGAGACTGGGCATATGCTCCTCACCTCCCACAGAATAAGACAACGATCAAAAACTAGAGCAGATGCCCACGAAGAGGCACCACGGCTACTCCTGATACCTCTCATAGAGGCGGGCTTTAAACTGAGGCTCATGGCCACCCCTCCCCTGAGTTTGAAGCTGAGGGAAGGACCAGGAGAGCTGAGAACAAAGAGGACAGAGGGGAGAAGCGGCCAGGGGGACAGGCAGGGAGCGTGGTCTTCTTGGCCCCATCTTCCTCAGGGGCTGGAGGAGCAGTCAGCAGTGGCCCTGGAGGTGGAGAACAAACATGGCATGGACAGCGGCCGGGATGCACTCCTTCACCCTGCCTGCTCAATGACCCTCTCCTCCCACCCACTCAATACCAGGGACACAGCCACTGCCTAGAAGCCAGGTTCTGTTGCTTGGTTATGGGGAGTAGAGAGTTGATCACACTGGCAGAATCATGGAACTTCCACCAGGGCCAATGGAAAGTGGGCCCAGTGTGGGCCCAGCCCCTCAGATAGGTCTGAGGGAAAAGTGGCAAAAAGAAAATTCAAAGCTGGTCACAGTGAGCAGCAGGTGACTGTGCCTTCTCAGCATGCAGCCCCTGTCAGATAAGCAGCCTAGTGTGCGAGGTGTTTTCTCCAAGGGACCATGGGACAGGCTTCTAGTTCTATCTGGATGCCGGGCTAGGCCTATCCGTGTCACCACCTCAGTGTCCTATACCCACTTGGCTGGCCTCCTGAGATTCATCTGTGCTCCCTCCCTAACATTTTATGTTCACCACCCCTACTTGGTCTCACAGAAGAACCCACCTCTTCTGTGGGTTCAAGGGACCTGCTTTGTTCTTCCCCAGCTCCCTGCTTCCACCCCTCTTTGGCTCACCATCCTGCCAGGCCCACTGCCCCTCAGAAGAGGCCGCAGTCCTTCAGGTTGTTTTTGATGATGACGTCGGTGACGGCATCAAACACAAACTGCACGTTCTTCGTGTCGGTAGCACACGTAAAGTGTGTGTAGATCTCCTTGGTGTCTTTGCGTTTATTCAGGTCCTCAAACTTACTCTGGATGTAGCTGGCTGCCTCATCATACTTGTTGGCTCCTGAGGGAGATACAATGGTGAAGACCTATGCTGGTGCTGTCCAACACGCACAGCAAGATCCTGGTCATCACTGAAAGTCTGGGGCCAGGCTGGGTGGGCTACACAGGGAATTGAAGGGCAACTTGCCACACAGTAAGACTCCATCTCTTTAAAACCAACCAACCAACCAACAAACAAACAAAAAACAGAGCAAGGGAGATCCTGTATGCAGACCGAGTAAGCCTGAGTAAGCATCCCATGGTGGTTAGCATTCTGTCCGGGGTACCCCATGCCCACAGGCTCCTCTTGTGAGGAAGCCAAAACACTCTACCTTCGTACTCTGGGAAGCAGATGGTCAGCGGGCTGTGTGTGATCTTTTCCTCAAACAGGTCCTTCTTGTTGAGGAAGAGGATGATGGACGTGTCCGTGAACCACTTGTTGTTGCAGATGCTGTCAAACAGCTTCATGCTCTCGTGCATGCGGTTCTGGGGGCAGGACAGAACTCAGTGATGCCGTCTCATGCCGCCCCAGCCCCCAGCACCCTGGTGTCCCTTCAGCCTCTCACCATCTCCTCATCCTCAGCTAGCACCAAGTCGTAGGCGCTCAAGGCGACACAGAAGATGATGGCTGTGACGCCCTCAAAGCAATGGATCCACTTCTTTCGCTCAGACCGCTGACCACCCACGTCAAACATCCTGCAGATACAGGGTCGCTTCAGCTTCAGGAAAGGGAGGCCCACTGGCTGCAAATAGAGCTCTACCCACAGTGGCACAGCTGGCTTTCTGGAACTGCCCAGACCTGACCACTTCATCCTGGTTCTGGGATCAGGCCTATCTGCATGGCAAGGCCAGGGAGGGCAAGCTGTAGTCACACAGGGCAGGGTCAGCAGAGGCCTTGAGCCACTGGCAGGAGGTGACCACTGACATAATCTGGTGGTGAGAACATGCTTTCTTAAAAGAGCCTGAGAAATCTCACAGTGGGACTGAGATTTCACACGGCCAGCTTTCCTCTGCCACCTACCCCAAGGCTAGCAGATGCTGCCCCGCCATCCGGCCCCGCATTTGCTCACTTGAAGTGTAGGTCCTTGAAGGTAAAGTGTGTTTCCACAATACCCGTGGTCTTCACACGGGTCCGCAGCACATCCTGCTGTGTAGGGATGTAGTCACTCTGCGCAATCCGCTCCAGGTCATTCAGGTAGCTGCATGGAGAAATTAAGCGAGGGCTGGATGGGACCTCCTTATCAGACCCTGGGCCAGCAGAGTGGCCCCTTCTTTCATCTCCTACTTCTGAGGCAGCTTCTGCCATTTCTACTCCCCACACCCCCAACCCCATCCACAGCTGGGGACTGAACCCAGGGCTATGCTCAGAGCTCTAACACTGAGCTACATTCCTAATTCTTTTGAGACAGGGTCTAAATTGCCAAGGCTGACCTTGAACTAGCAATCTACCTGCCTTAGTCTCCTGAGTAACTGGGATTATAGGTGCATACCATCATACCCAGCCTAAACCCTTGCCTGCTTTTTACACCATGGTTCTGAAGAAACATGAATTCAAGGGCCAGGGAGATGGCTCAGTAGAATAAGCACTTCCCTGGCAAGCACAAGGGTCTGAGTTCAATCCCCAGTTCCAACATAAACAAATAAATAAAAATAACATGGATTCAGAGCTTTTCTCTCCCTTCCATGGACTTGGAGAAAGTGTGACTCTGTGGTCTTCAGGAAGCCCCAGCCCCAGAGTCTAAGCTATAACTACCTTGGATCCAGAGTGTTGGAGCTACAAAGCCAGGGATGGTGGTGCATGCCTGTAATCGCAGCACTCAAGAGACTGAGGCAGAAGGACTGCCACGTTTGAGGCCAGTCTGGGCTACATACTGAATTTAAGGTCAACTTAAGACTATGTAGCAAGAACCTGTCTCCAAAACAAAACAAGTGTTGGAGCTACAGGTGAAAGGGGTGAGAAGGGACAAATTAGCCCTTCAGGGAGAGAGCAGGATACTAATCTTGCAATTACAGCTCCCTCTGCCGAGCAGCCTGGTGTGGTCCCTGTGTGTGCAGCTGAACATGCTGGGGCCTGCCAGGCCCAGTGGGTACTTTCCCTAGCACCCAGTAAAATGTGGGCTCCCCAGAGAGGGCAGACACTTTGTGGGTATCCCAGGGGCTCATCATTACTAGATCCCCTAATTAGTATCAGTGGTACTGCCACAGGGCCTGAGGGTACCCCCGCTGTTCCCGGGAGCCGCCCCTGGCCTCCGCCGCCGCCGCCGCTGCTGCCCTCTATCGACGGCTTGCTCCTGGGCAGGCCTGCTGCAGCTGGGCCAAACCAGGCCAGAGGGAAATGATCTCAGAGAACAGGGACAGAAGAGAAAAACAGGAAGGGCCATAGGGGACTGTGACGCATGCATGTGCTATGACCTGCCTGTATCCCCCGTACCCCCAAGCTGGAGGCCTTGTTAAGTCTCTCTTTGCAACAAGTGGTCTCATCCCAGGGACCCCCATCCCACAAGTTTGGAAGATCCCTGTGAAGAGGGCTGGAGATCCCTCTCCCCTGTGTGCTACCATCTACACCCCATCCCTGGGTGATCCAACAAGGAAGAATAGGGCCTGTGGTCACTACTGAATCCTCAACTCCTACAATGGTCCTAGGCATACAGATGGGTACTTAAGTGTCTGAGGAGAGAGAAAGCAGGCTAACAAAAATGTAGAAAATGGCCTGTCCCTGCCCTGTTTGACCACTGGGTTGAGGGAACAGTGACAAGGCAATGGTTCACTGGGTTCACCCCCTTCTCAACCCTTGTGACCCAGAAGCTCTGCTGCTGGCTCAACCCGTGACCAAGCTCCCAGTGGGGCAGCTCTGAGGCTTGGAGGCCACCAAGTATTTGGCTGGGATCCCACAGCTCCTGCAGGAGTGTGCAGGGTATGTGTGTGGGGGGAACAACACACTCACGAGAGCCACTGGGCGGTGCTGACCATATGACGAGCAGGCGCAGGGGTCCTGGGCAGGCAAGACCCTCCTCCACCCCCTCCTTAGGTGGGCAGCAGGAGCCAGAAGGGTGTTCCACACAAAAGATCTGGCTAAAGGAAGGCTGGAATGCCATTTAACAACTGCAGCTTGTCTACCCTGTCTCCTGTGGAATCAGCACCCTGTACGAGTCCGACATATGGAAGGGAATGCAGGAAAGGAGTTCAGGGAAGTGGGCAAGGCCCACCTGGTCCAGGTCTGTCACACCTCTGGGACCCCTGTACCCTCCTCTAATGCTCCCAGCTAAGTCTATGGTTTAGTCTAGCCTGGCTAGGCTCAGAGTGGAGCCCAGGCTCCAGCCTATGCACATACCTGCTACCTGCAGACAGCCTCTTCTACCTTAGGGGGCCCTTGCCTGAACTCCTGGTCCAGGAGTGGACACACCTGGTCCACCATGCCCTTCTCAAAATGTGTCTCAAACTTTGCAGGACCATCCTCTGGGAGGTGGTTTAAAAAGACAAGATTATGAACCAGATGTACACACCTGTAATCCCAGAGGATTAGGCAGGGGGATCCCAAGTTTTCAGACCAACTTAAGCAACTTAGTGACAGTAAAACCATCTTAAAATTAAAAAGAAGGGGGCTGGCAGGTTAGCTCAGTTGTCTAAAGCACCTGCTTGGGCAAAATCAGTCAGGGGCAAGGGACTGAGGTTTAATCTCCAGCACCACACGCTGCATCAGACCCACCCGTAAGGCAGCCTGAGCCAGCCAAAAAAGAATTCTTTTTTTTTTTTTTGTCTTTTTGAGACAGGGTCTCGCTATGCAGTTCAGGCTGGCTTTAAGCTCACTTTGTAGCTCAGGCTGGTCTCGAACTCACAACAATCCTCCTGCCTCAGCCTCCCGAGTGCTGGGATTACAGGCATGTGCCACCACGCCCGGCAAGAATTCTTAAAATTGAAAAAAAAAAAAAAAAAAAAGGAAACGGCTGGGGATTATAGCTGAGTATAAAGGTCTTGGGTTCAATCTCCAGTCAGTACAGCAATACTCTAGCCCATAGCTCAGTGGTATAGGCACCCAGCATGTGCAAGCCCTTGTTCAATACCCAGCACCTAAACTAAAGCAAGAACAAGCCCTGCCACTCACACCTGCCACAACTCTGCCTGGAATTCCTTACCACTCCTCCTCTGGGAGGCGCACAACCCTCCCAGAACAATGATGCTCCCAGCTTTCACTGCTTTAGGGACCTGTCCACTCCACTCATCACCGTGTCCCTGGCAAAGAGCAACTGGCAGCAAACATTTTCTTCAACAATTATATGTAAGACAGATAAGGTTCAACTGGCCTGGAAAAGGTACTGTGGAAACCACTGTGACTGTCATCCCTTCTGGCCTTTCGATACCACCTCTCCAACCCACCTCTCTTACACCACTGAAGCCTCAGCTAATAGCCAGTGGATTTCTAACCAGAGAGCCTGGTCTTCTGGTCCAAACCTACAGTTCAACTTGCCTAGTCCCTGCCCTGCCCAGCCCTGCAGCACTCACTAGGCAGCTGAATCATTGAGCTGGTATTCTCTTGAGCGGCTGAAGCAGGCCTGCACACCATGGTCAGCCCAGAGCCTCCGGATAACGCCGGAAAGGTCCTCAGGAAGCATGCCTTGCTCCTCAGCAGTGCACGACAGTGCGAACAGCTGCCTGGCGTCGTCCTGGGCACAGCAGTAAATGGTCAGTCAAAGGACTATACCCCTACCCCACGTGTCAGAACAGTGAGTCCTTGGGAATGGGGCCCAGGCTGAGGTATTCTCAGGCTCCCCAGGACAAAACTTTCCCTGAAACCTTATTTGACTGGGGCTGGTAGTGCACATACCGCGCGGTGAGGGTCAGCAAAGTCAATCTGCAGGTTGCCCATAGCCTTGACAATGGCCATGATGGACTGGATGGTGTTGCTGTACACAACCGCCCGGTACTGCCGGCACTCCTCCTCTGAATAGCCATCTTCATGGATGATCCTAGCGGCCAGGGGTCAGGAGTTAGGGTCCACAGGGCACAGGGAGCTCACAAGGCTGCCTGGGGCTGCTGGGGTCTGTCGGGGCCTGCTTTAGTCAGAGGGACAGGGGCCCCAACCCACTAACCCTTGGGGGTGGACGGGCCTGAGACTGATGGGTCTGAACTGACAGGCAGTATAGGCCCAAAAGAGGGGAAATCGAAGTTTGGAACTGGCCTCTGCACACAGCACTTACTTCATCTGCTTGACGATGGTGCTCTTCCCCGACTCACCAGCACCTGGAATAGAGTGCAGACAGACAAGGGACATGTCCACAGGGTCACTACAGATGAGCCACAAGCAGACTGGCTGTCAGAAGCCCTGAGGCTGAACTCCCCCTCCAGGTAGGTGGCCCGAGATGGAGAATGGGCCATGGGGCAGCTGAGCTACCTGGGCTGTAACAGTGGGAAGCTACTGCATCACTCCATGGGCGACTGAGGCCTGGCCTCCCTAGGCCACTGCCCACTGTGGATCCCAGCTTCCCACACTGTCACGCCACATATGCTGGCTTGCCACCTGTGCAGCCGTCACTCACATGGCATTGCAGGCAGGGCCAGCAGGCAGGTACCCTGCATACGATAACTGGGCAGGAGCTCAGGTGCCAGGGACCCAAGTTGGAGCACAGTGTCACACTCCTGCTTGGTGGACACAGCCCATGGCCAAAGGCCTACTCTTTTTTTCTTTCTTTTTTGGCAGAACTGGGGATTGAACTCAGACCCTTGCACTTATCAGGGAAGTGCTTATTCTACTGAGCCATCTCCCAGGCCTACTCTTCACTGCTGGGCTAAGTCTGCTTTGAATAGATGGAGAGTAGAATCTTGGAGACACACACACACACACACACACACACACACACACACACACACACACCCATACTGACTCAAGCTTCTAACCCAACCTGCCAAAGTCCCTGTGCCATATATCTCCTCTGTTGATCCAAGAGGTTTGCCATCTTTCTCTCCAATATTTGTCACAGCAGCCCCATAAGCAGAGACAATGTTTCTGTTCCCATTTTACAGACCAGGACACAGAGGCTCAGCAAGGTGAAGTCTTGATTCATGATCATGTAGTCAGGATTCAGAAGTGGATGCTGGAAGCCACATACCTGGTCCACCCCGCCCTTCCCAAAATGTGTCTCAAATTTTGCAGGAACACCCTCTGGGAGGTGGCTTAATAAGACAAGATTATGAGCCAGGTGTGGTGGTATACAGCTGTAATACCAGCACTATGGGAGGATTAGGCAGGGGGAATTCCAAGTTTTCAGACCAACTTGAGCAATTTAGTGACAGTAAAACCCTAGCTCAGTTGTCTAAAGCACCTGCTTGGGCAAAATCAGTCAGGGGCAAGGGACTAAGGTTCAATCCCCAGCACCACATGCCACACCAGACCCACCCTTAAGGCAGCCTGAGCCAGCCCGGGGGAAAAAAAAAAAAAAAGAAAAAAATCCTTAAAATTAAAAAAAAAAAAAAAAAGGAAAAGGCTGTATAAAGGTCTTGGGTTCAATCTCCAGTCAGTACAGCGATACTCTAGCCCACTGCTCAGGGGTATAAGCACCCAGCATGTGCAAGCCCTTGTTCAATACCCAGCAACTAAACTAAAGAACAAAAGGGAGCAGTTTCCAGATTTCCAGGGTCCTTCCCAGACATACAGAGCCAGATCTTGATGGCAGAGCGTCTGGTCACCTCTGGGCCTTTACTCATGCTGCTCCCTTTGCTTGACATGCTTATGCCACCCACCATTTGGTGCCCCAATTCTACTGTGTACTGGGGGAGGTTTGTCCCCTTGGACAGCTCATCAGGGTATGTAGTAGAGTATGTGGGGAGGTCGGCAGGGACCTGGAACCACCAGCAGCATCGCTAGCACTAGTCAAGACCATCTCTGGGAAGGGTCTAATATAAAAACCAACACCAGCAACGACAACACCTTCAGCAAACAGGCCAGCAAAGCTGTGAGGAGTGCTTACTGTGTCCCAGTGATCTCAGGACACTCACCAGGTACAGGAACCTTCACAGCGACTCTGAGAAATAAGTGTTATCCTTACCCCTACACAGCAGCTGAGCAAATGAAGACAGAGGGGTTGAGGTAGCAATCACAGTCTCCTCTTCAGGTGGCTTACCTTGCCCTCCATGTAGCACATTCTAGAACTGTTCTAAGTGCTTCATCTACCAGTTGGGTCACAAAGTATTGGCTCTGGGCCCAGCTGCACTGGTTACTGGGTTCATATCCTACCTGTCCTACTGTCCAAGCTAATCCCATAGCAAACCCACCTGCACAGGCCTATATAGTGAGACCCTGTCTCAAAAACAAACAAATGGGCTGGGGAGACAGCTCAGTAGAATAAGCACTTGCCTGGCAAGCACAAGGCCCTGAGTTCAATCCCTAGTACTGTTAAAAAAAAGGACCATTTTGGCCGGGCGTGGTAGCACATGCCTGTAATCCCAGCACTTGGGAGGCAGAGGCAGGAGGATTGTTGTGAGTTCAGAACCAGCTTGAGCTACAAAGTGAGTTTAAGGCTAGCCTGAACTGCATAGTGAGACCCTGTCTTAAAAAAAAAAAAAAATGTGGGGCCAAGGAGATGGCTCAGTGGAATAAGTGCTTCCCTGGCAAGCACAAGGGCCTGAGTTCAATCCCCAGTTCCGCAAAAAAAAAAAAAAAAAAAAAAAAAAGCTACCAAGTGCTGGCAGTTACTAGGCTTCTGACTACTGCAGGCACACTTCTCACAATGGGTGAGTAGGGATTGGGGTTGTACTAATATGCCGACTAGGCAGACTGGGGTGGTACAAGGAACTGGAGCCCCAGATGCACATACTTCCTAGGCATGGGCTGTGGCCATCTGACCTCTCTTCTTCTTTTTTTTGGTCTTTTTTTTGGGGACAGGGTCTCACTATGCAGTTCAGGCTGGCCTTAAGCTCACTTTGTAGCTCAGGCTGGTCTTGAACTCACAACAATCCTCCTGCCTCAGCCTCCCGAATGCTGGGATTACAGGCCTGAGCCACCACACCTGGCTGCATCTAACTTCTCTATACTGGGTTGTACATGGTACAGCAGCCAGGATCATTCATACTGCCCGGCTGTGAGGATGTGGGGATGTGGAGAGGACCTCAATATGTACCTGGGCAGAAAGGCTAGCAGTGGACACCTGGCTCTTCCTCCTTCTACTTGTCCAATGGAGCAGGAGAAAGAGGGTACATCCTAGAGCAGAAGGACTAGGAGCCCTCCCAGAAGAGCAGAGGCCAAGGATGTGAACCCATAGGGCACAGGGTACCTTGGGTCTAGGTGAAGGTTGCTCCCTTCATGTCCCATTCAAGTTTTTGTTTTTTTTTTTTTTTGGCAGAACAGGGGATTGAACTCAGGCTCTTGCACTTGCCAGGGAAGTGTTTATTCTATTGAGCCATCTCCCCAGCCTTAGTGATACTCCTGTTTTCAGCCTCGGAGAGCTGGGATTACAGGTGTACGTCACCACACCCAGTCTCAATCAACTGTCTCAGCATGCCAAGATTGAATCCTAGTCCCTGCATTTGCCTAAGCAGGCACTTTAACCTGCTGAGCTATCTGGCCAGCTCCCCCAGGTTCTAGCCAGGCCCAACTCTGCTTGGCTTCCAAGATCAGATGAGATCAGGTGTATTTAGGGTGGTATGACTGTAATACCCCTTCTTGTATCACCAGAGGCATCTGTTGCTCTGCCTAGCCACTGAGGGCAAAGAGAGTGGCCCTTTGATCACTCTCTGTAGACAGTGGGCCCCTACTGACTTTGCTCAGTGATGGGAATGACTGTGCAAACTTGCTTTACATTTGATTTTCCTAGCAGAGTCAATAGACACAGAGACCCTGATAGCACCTGAGCAAGCTGGCTCTGAATCAGGATGCTTGCTTCCAACCAAAGCCTGTTTGGAGTCCCACTTTCCTTTCCCCTTCAAGCCTCAGTTTACCCATAAGGGCTCTAAAAGTCTAAGACAGGTGGACCGAACAGTCTTGAAACCTCCACTCCTGGACTCAGGACAGTTGCTTTGTCTTTCCAGCAGCTGTGACTCAGGCAGGAAGTAGTGAGAGGCAGGACAAGGGTGTGGTGCTGGTGGTCAGGCAGGAAGCAGGGGGACACCTGAAAGAGTCAGGGTCATTGTCCTAGCAGCTACTGTAGGGAAGAGGCCAGAAGCACTGTGGATGGAGCAACAGCAGGAAGGAGAAGGCAAAGACCTTGGCTCTCTGTATCCACAGGCAAGGTGCCTCGGTCGCTGTGGGACAGCCATCCACCTGTTTACTCTCCCCAGGCTGGGCACCTTCTCCCTCAGAGCCTGATGATCTCTCCTACCAGGTAATCTGGCATCAGGCCCAGGGACCGCGAGCACCCTGCTGCTTCTGGGCACTCAGCTGTCCCATCCCTTCTTGTGCCTTCCCCAGCTGACTAGACTGCTGCAAAGATCCTAGGCAGGGGAGTTCGGCCAACAGAAGGAGTTAGCTCTTCCCCATCAGACGTTCTATTCCCAGCTAGGTGAGAGCAGAAGGGCCTAGAGAAGTTCCCTGGGGTGGCCTCGATATTCCCACTGAGCCACACCTCTTCCCACCAAAGGAGACACTTCTGAAGCCCTTGCCCTGTGGCACAACTGCTGGGCCCACAGCAGGCAGGCAATAATCACAGCAATGTGCTGGGGACAGGGGCTGTCTGCGTCAGAACATCCACTTATCCTACAAGGCACTGAGCCCTGAAGGAGGGGGGACAGATGGGGGAGGGGAGACAGTACCACCCCATTTGCCTGAACAAGACCAACAGGGCCCTGTAGGGGGAAGCAGGCCCACAGGCCAGCCATTTGACGCTGTTCCCAGAACCCAGCTTCCAAGTCACCCCTACCTGTCCATCTTGGACCTCTACTTACTACACGAGGCTTTGACTGGCTGGGAAGTGACTCACAGATGTCCTCTCTGGTCTCTTTCCCCATCTACAGAAGATGCCAAGCCTCTGGTGGTCAGCCAACCCACCTCTCATCTTCAGAGCCTCTCCCAGAGGGAGATCTAAACCTGCCACCTAGCCCTGCTGTCCATCCAGACCCTTCCTGAGACCTCCATGAACCTCCCTCACTTCCTGCCCTTTCTCGGGTCCTTCATCTGTAAATGGCACAACCCATATCTCTTCCTAACAAGAGAAGTCAGGGAGCTAGGGAGATGGTTCGATAGAATAAGCGCTTCCCTGGCGAGTAAGGGTCTGAGTTCAATCTCCGGGTCCGCCAAAAAAAGAGAGAGAGAGAAGTCAGGGTAGAGAACAAAGTTCTCACAAAAAAAAAAAAAAAAAAGTTCTCACAGTGCCTAACACATAATAAACACTCAAATAAAAATCATCCTATTTTTCTATCCTGTGAAAGAACACAGATTTCCCCACGCCTTTATTCTGGCCATGCCACGCTGCGCACTGTAACAGCTACCCACAGAGTGGCTGCTGGTGGTGTCTTACTTGTAGGGAGCTTCTGAAAGCTTTTATATAAAGAGAGGGTAAAGGCCAATGAGCAGTGGCTAACAGGCAGATTCAGGGCAGCGAGGTTCCCTGCTGGGACTTAAGTGTAACCCAGGACAGGAGTGAGAAGCACCCACTACACCGGAGGCTTCTGGCTTCATTCTGAGTCCGTCATTTCCTTTCCATATATATGGCACTCCTACATGGCTGGGCCCCCTCCATGCCCAGGAGCCACCAACCCTGCTCACCAACACCATAAGCAGGATGGGAAAAGGCCTCCCTAAAGACAGCTCCATGGTCAGTGAGTACCCTAGGACACACAGGACTGAGAGCAGACAATTGATGTGGCAGCTCTAAGGCAGAGACTTTCAAAAGCAGCAGAGGCAGGGACCACAGCATAGACTTGGGCAGTAGTCCAGCTACAAAACCCACAACATCAGGCATGTCTACATTGCCACAAACCCCATGGGAGCCCAGTGGAACAGATGGGGGTGGGCCCTTGGAAGCCCACCCCAAAGGCAGCCCAGACCCCACCTCCCTACTCTTGCCCCTAGAGGATGACCCATTTCAGCCTCAGCCTGCTGTCTTCAGGTTCCAGAAGCAACTCCCACTGCCCAGTGTCCCAGGCTTGGTCACCACCAGGGGGAGCGGTCAGCCAGAAACAAAGCGCAGCCCCTGGGGGCTGGGCAGTGTTTTGTTTCAAAAAGGCAGCCTCCCGGCATAAGGGTGCCTGGGGGAGGTGCCTGGACCCTCATTCATCACCTCCTCCTTGGGAAGCCCCCAGCCAGCAATGGGAGACTGCACACACTGGAACAATGGAAACAGGATGGAGGCAGAGGAGAGGACCTACCCAGACAAAGGCCCTTCAAGCCCTGCCCTGCAGCTCTTTCTTCCTCCAGGTGCTGCTCTTTGGCCCCCCTCACTCCCTCACTGTCCTACATAGTGTGTGGTGGATCCTAGGATGTGGCCTGGCTTACTATCAGATGCCCCCAAGACACCAACAAACAAGGGGCTGGGGAGATGGCTCAGTGGAATAAGTGCTTCCTTGGCAAGCACAAGGGCCTGAGTTCAATCCCCAGTTCTGCCAAAAAATAAAACAAGACCAAAAAACCCCACCAACAAACAGGACCCTTCCCTCTCTCCAGTCTGCCCCTTGGCTGGCTCCAGCAGCTTCCCAGGGTCCACGATGCCACCATGGAAATACCAACAACCAGGCCTGCTTGCTCCTGCTGGGACACAGGGCCAGCTGCCCAGGACCAGTCTGCAGAAGGCCAGTTTGGGGTGAGAAAAGGAGGCTGTAGATAGAAGCTGAACAAGCCCTGGGTCACACAAAGCCAGACTGCTGGGCACATGCCTCTTCCAGTTCTCAAGGTACCCTTTATTTTATATTTTTTGGCAGATCTGGATCAAGGTACCCTTTTAACTGCCACCTCTCTCCTCACTCACTGTTATGGGCCCTGGGTGAAGTACACAGAGTTTTGGCCTCAATGTCCCCATCTGCAGTGTGACACATGGGTACATCAACCCAGGGCCTGTCAAGCAGCTCTCCTCAGGTCCTCACACTTACTCCAAACTATGTTAGAGGCTCCAGGACCACGCTAAGAACTATGACATCTGAGGTGCCCGCACTAGGCAGGCAGGCAGGCAGAAGACTCTGGAACTGGGGCTTGGGCACCAGGAGGTGCATGGTCTCTGCTTTTTGTACGTCTTCCTGGCTCAGACAAGCACAAAGCTTCTCCCTGACTCTCCCAGGCCACTCTAGGTCCCTGGGATCTGGCCTGATACCACAGAACAAAACTCATGGGAACCTTCAAAGAGGGAGGACAAACTCCCACCAGCTACAACACTCAGATTCAAAGGCCAAGAAGCAAGAGGACCTGACTTCACTAGCTGTCACGTGGGTCTCAGCCCACACATGGCCACACTGAGCTGATAACTCAGCACCACAGACACCACACATGTCCAGAACTGAGCTATACTCACATTCAGGATCCTACAGGCACACTCTCCACTCATCTGGCCACCTCCCTCCCTGTCCTAGGACCCCACCAGATTTTGGCAGCCTCATAACCTTCCTCAGGCCTGGCCCTTTCAGGAACAAAAGGGGTGGAGAGCCAAGTATGGTGGCACACACCTATAATCCAGCACTTGGAGGCAAGACAACAGGATCACTGCAAGTTCTAGGCCAGCCTGGGCTTCACAGTGAGCTCAAGGGCAGCCTGAACTCTGTGGCAAGACTCTGTCTCAAAGATATTAAAAAAAAAAAAAAAAAAAAAAAAAGAGGGGAAGACTAAGCCACTATGTTGCTGACTGTGGCAGGAACATTACTGGGAGGAACCATAGGACGGGTAGAGAGATGGGAAGTAAAAATGGGCAGCTGCACGCAGGGTGAAGTCATCCTACGGACAGTGGGCAGATTTCTGGTCTTAAGTAGCAGATTCATAGAGTTTTGTGTCTGAAGTCCCTCAAGGCACACTGAGAAGACCCAGGCACCCAAGGCATCCACCCCCGCTAGCTGTCCATCATTCTCTTTTTTTGGAGACAGGGTCTGCTATGTAGTGCAGGCTGCCTTGAACTTGGTGATGAAGTACAGACTGGTCTCAAACTCAGGGAATCCTCTTGCCTCAGGCTCCCAAGTGCTGGGATCACAGGCATGTGCCACCACACCCGGCATGTTTTTGTTTGCTTGTTCTTCTGAGGCAGGGTCTCACCACGTAGTAGCCCAGGTTGGCCTTAGACTCACTATGTGACCCAAGCTGGACTCAAATTCACGACCATCCTCTTGCTACGATCTTCTGAGGGCTGGGACCACAGGTGGGCACCAGCATACCTGGTGCTGTCCATCATCTTGACTAACCAGTTCCTGACAGGCACAGATCCCCAGGGGCCTCTGTGACTGGGAGTGGTATTCAGGTACTACCTGGGTTGTATCCCAGCATCTCCACTTATTGGACAAGTTGCATAATATCCTGGGCCTCAGTTTCTCCATCAGTGAAGTGAGTACAAAGCCAGGCTCTGCATCATGGAATGAAATGATACTATGAAGAACCCAACTCCAAACAATAGTCCAGGCTCAATCAAAAGCAACTGCTGTTATAACAGTTGGAAAACAGGCTTGATGAAGGCACTCTGGACTCTGTGGGTGGTGATGGTGAAGGGTCTAAAGGCCCCTCTGCCCATCCCAGGCAGGGAAAACCCAGACTGAGCTAATACTGGGGCTCCTGCTCCATTTCCAGGCATTCTTTCAAGCTGTAGCTCGCCTTCCGGCTCTGGAGGGCAAAGGCTTCTCAGGAATCTCACATCAGTCTTCTGCCTTTCTGCTAGCACTTCCCCCCTCCCTCTCACAACTGGTGTCCCTCTCCCAGCCACCACTTCCAATAACCAAAGGAAGCAGTTGGGACTCCTTTTCTGAACCCCAGGCTTACCTTCTCTGGAAGCCCTGGCCCAGAAGTTGCTGGGCAGGACAAGGACAGAGCCGCAGGACTGCCCCCAGCCCAATGACCGTCTGTAGGGCAGCCCAAAGGAATTAGAACACAGATGAGCCCAGGCAGGTGTCTACCTCCTGGACCTTCCAGGTGGCAAAGCCCAAGGCAGCCAGGATTCACACCTCCACACTAGCAGTGAGCAGCCCTCTGGCTTCTTCCCCTTTTAGGCTCCTCCTCCCCCAGCTGCTTCCTCCTTTTCCTCTGATGTGGACACCACTTCCTGGAGTGGCCCTGGCACGCACACCTCACTGCCCCTCTGCCCGGGGCACATCTCTGCCATTCATGTCTCTTCCACATATCTGTGACTGCAGCAGCCTTGATGTCTCATGGGTACCTCCCCAGTAAGACTTAAGACGGTATTACCTTAGATGTTCACTCAAAAAAGTGAAAGGCGAAACCCAGCCCAGATGCTTGCATATTCTGGTGAACTATTCCCTACTCCCCTAGCCTAAGAAATAGCAGTAGGGTGAGGGCGGGGCTAGGCATTAGTGAAAACCACAGCCAGGCTAGAGGGGGTGTAGCTGAGCAGAGGAAGCCCCACCCTGCACCTGTAGCTCTGGCCATCAGGTACCAGGGCCCAATCTTTCACCCTCCCCAGAAACCTTTTTTTTTCTTTTTTTGGTACTGGGAATCAAATTCAGGACTTTGAGCTTATCAGGCAGGTGCTGTCCTACACTGAGCTATATCCCTAGTCAACCCGTTAGAGCACTATTAGACAAGGTTATTAATGTGGCCTGCCCACAACCTGTTGATCCCTTTCCTTCTCCTCAGTCAACTCCTAGGTTGGGACTGTTCCTAAGGAGTGGGAAGATGAGAAGGCCACCTGGCCTGCGTCCTAACCCATAGCCCAGGTCCTGCCTCTACCACAGCACAAAGGGAGCTGGAGAGGAAGAACTCAGTTGGGGTGGGGTCTGGAGACACTTGGCCCTCAGTGGTTGAGAGCTAGCATAGATAGGGTTTCTTCCACTCTGTTTCTGCCAGGCAAACAAGTGCCTTTTAAAAAAAAAAAATCGGAGACACACAGTCAGGGAGATCATGGGCTGGGTATATGGGAACAGGATGCATACCTGGGGCCCCAAATACCAGCCCCCATCCACCCACAGTGCTAGAGGCTTACGGACCTCCCTGGGACCAGATCACACTCTACCCCAGCATTACCACCTACCTGCTGCCACTTGGTGGGCAAATTAATGTTACCCTGCCTCTCAGGTCTGAACCACCCCAACAGGGCAGGCCTAGGTTTCTGGCCACTTGCAGTTCCCACTGGCACCCCAGACTCCAATATAAATACGATGGGTAGGTTCAGGGTGCCTGGCACAGCAGCGCTACCCCAGCCACAACGGCCTTTCAACTTCCCCACATGCCTGGCTCTCTGTCCTTGGTTCCACTCTCACCTGACAAGGCTATCCCCACCTGAGCTCACTGATTCACCCCATGTCTCTGCTCAGAGGCATTTTCCAAAGGATTTAGGTCTAGCCTCACTCCTCCCTCACTTAAGGTATAAAACGGGGGTAATGCCCGGGAAAGGACAAACAAGAGAGTCAGACTGGGCTCAGACACCCCTCCGCCCCCAAGCGTGGGAGCTGGGTCCCACAGCCCTCAGACAAAGCCTCGCCTAGCCTGGGGGAGGGGTGGGAAGAGACTCCGAGGCCCAAGAGGCCCCACCCCCCATTCAAGTGCTAATGAGCTCCAGCCGGGTATAGAGGGCTGGGGGAGAAAATGTCAGCACGGGAGGCTCGCTTGGGTACCAGCCCTCCAGGCACCTCGGGCTCTGGCACACCTCCAATCCTAGACCCCTAGATTGGGTCTGAGATCCCAGGATAGTATGTTACTCTACTTGGTATAAACTCTTTGCGCACCTTGGTCTCCCCACTTGCTTTGTGAGCAGCTGCCCAAGATCAAGGGAGAAGATTCCCTGGGATACCCATACTGAGGCCAGGTAGGTTGCTCAAGTCTGCAGGACCCAGAAGTCCCTCACTCATTTTCTCCCCTCCAGGGATCAGTGCACTGACCCCACAATACTCATGGCTGCAGAAGGGCACCCGGGACCCCAGGTTGTGAGTGGAGGACAGGATCCTGCCAGAACTTCGTCTGAAACAGTTTTCCCAGCTGGCATACTAGGTAAAGCCAGAATTCAAACTCAGGCCTTTGTGACTCTAAGGTGAGCCAGCAAGGTGGGCCTTTCCCCCAGGTCAGAAATATCCACTTAAGATCTTGAGATTCCAGACCAGTTCAACGGTCTCAGTGCCCCTGCTGAGTTGGTACCTCTGCCTCCCAGTTGGTGCCAATTTTCAAGGCCACCAGAAGATTCCTCCTCAGGAAGCCACCTTCACAAATGTCCTAGAATCTCCCTACCCATGAACTAGCCAGGATCCCAAGCTTAGCCCTCCTACCCACCTGCTGCTAGACCAGGCTCAAGTGGCAGCCCAGGATTATATTATCCCTCTCCCCAGGGCTTAAGCTGCATTCGTGGATGTGTTCAACAGCTTCACTGTTTCCATACATACTTAATATGCACCTTACAGTAAGCCGGCGCTTTTCCAGAGGCACACAGGACAATGGCACACAATTCTCTTCCGTTTCATTTGGTAAACTTACTTGAGCTCTTGCTTTGCACGGCAGTGTGCTGGCAGACCTACAGGGCCAGCCAGTGGCATAGCCCAGGTCTCAGCCGTGGTTCTCAGGCTGCTCTGGAGCTCCAGAGGCTGTTCAGATAGCAGCCCCAAGGGAATTCAAAACAGCTTGGGAGATGAATACAAAGCCATCCCCCTCACCAACAGTTGAGTCCCCACTGTGTGCTGTGCCCTTGTACAGGCTGCAGGATGGGCATCAAGAGCTCTGCAGGGAATGGTAGAGGCTGTCCTTCTCTGCCCACAAAGCCTGTGACAGGGCCATGAAGAAACAGCCTAAAGGACTTTTTTCTCAAGTGCCCACCCTCTCCATCCTGGTTACTGACCTACAAGGAGACCTGGCCACCAGCCATTAGTATGCCAACTGAGACCTCTGCCTACCCATCCCCCAAACAAAGTTGTATGGGTGCATAGTTCATTCCTTACACAAATGAGAAGCACCCAAAAGGTGCCAGGCTGCCTGCTGAGCAAAGGAATGAAAAGCCTGGCTCCTGAAGGGAGAGCAGCAAGCCAATACCATGCTATGATGAAGGAAGCAGTGGTGCTCAGAGCCAGAGGTGCTTCACTGGACTCTGTGAGGTCAAGAAAGGAATCTGGGGGAAGCTTCCCTGAGGCTAGTGTTACTGATCAATCATTCAGGTCAGGAAAAGATAAAGTGCCAGGAAAAAGCAGAACTGTTGTACCTACTCTCTGAAGCCTTCCTGGAGCCCACTGCCCCCCCTTCTCTGTGAGTCTGGCCATGAAGACCCCAAATTCCACTCTGCCAGGGCTAGTCAGTCAGTAGGGTAGGGATGGAGGGAAACTATGGAATGGGACTGGTATCAGCTCCTCTGCTCTCATCAAGCTGTGAGGAAAAACTCTTCCCAGTGTGTAACTCTCTGCCTCTGTCCTGGTGACAGTGACTGTGCCTGCTAGCTGGCAAGGCTACAAAGAAGGGGAGGGAGTCAGTGTGCAGGCAGGGCAACAGGCGTGGTTCTGGCTGAGGAAAGGTTGGCACTTGCCCAGCCTAAGTCCCGTTGCCTGGACAGAGTTTCCCGCTACATGGGACAGGCGCCTAGAACTCAACCTGCCACAGCTGGGCTCCCATCACCACCTTACTCCTGGGTGGGTAAAGGGTGGCTTGAGCCAGGACTCCTTCCCAGGCCACCATGGCAGACTGGTACATGAGTTCTCAATTTCAGGCAGAGATTGGTCATTCAACACCTGCAGCACACTCTCTTCAAGGTCTTAGCTCCACCCTATACCAGCAAGAATCTCCCAGACGGTTCTGTCTGCCCCATCCATAAGCCCCAGCAATCCTCTGGACCAAACCCAGGAAACCCATCTCACAGAGGCAGGATACTAGGCTGGCTGCTAGGTCCCACCTGGACAGGCCTAAAAGCTGAGCTGGGGGCTCCATGGGGCAGGCCTGTCCAGATGGGGAACCCTTTGGGTGTCAGGGCACAGGAAGGCCAGGAGCTGTGGCCGGGAACTGTCCCACATCTCAGCCTTCACAGTAAGTATGATCAGCCTGGGGAGGGGCTGGCAAAAGGCTCTGTCCTGGGCATTGGGAGACAGCGGTCCCGGAAGTGCCCTCCCCAGGCCCAGCAGCGACGGGCATTCCGCCGCGTCCACACCCACTCACTGCCTGCCGCACTCCCAGCAGAGACAGGAAGAGGCAAGCGCCCAACGCAAAGCGGCCCAGGAGGCTGGGCCGCCGCCCCTTCCCGCCCCTTCTCTTCCTCCCCGCCGCAGCGGTGAAGCGGATGCCATTTTGAAACCTCCGGGGCTGTGCCCCTGAGGCCAAGCCTGCCGGGACAGTCAACAGATGGACGCATAATGGACATACATGCTGTTCCTCTGCCACAGGCCCGGTAAAAACACCCACTTTTCACAGCCTGGAGGCTCTAACGCAGCTTGGAAGCTGAGGGGCCACACCCCCACTCACGTATTCTTCAGCCCACAAAGCTGCTGCCAGGCCCCTCTCCTTCCCCCAACCTTGGGACTCCCCAAATCCGGCCTCCACAGGGAACTCCTCCAGCTCTCTGTGGGAGGCTGGACAGGGAAAATCACCAGGCCCTTGTCTCTGCAGAAGACCAACCGGCCTGGATGCTCCGAAGCACACTGGCCCAACCCTAGCTCCTCAGTCAGCAAGCCCACCACTCTCATAGGGCTTTGAGATCCAACAGGCCCACCCACCCTCAAAGGCCACATCCAGCCCTTTCAGTCCAGAGAAGGGGCAGGAAACTCAGCACCCTCAGCAGATCATTTGTCTGCCCACAAGGGCTGCAATATGTCGGCTGTCTCACCACTTCCACTTCCCCCCACCCCTCTAACAGCCACCATCTTCCCTGGCCTTGGAAGGGCCTACAACCCCAACTATTGTACGCTCCCCTTTACTTTCCAGACTGCCCCCTAGCCAGCCCAGGCAGGCCTTCAAAATTGGGAAATACATTCCAGGGAGCAGACCCTCTCAGGGAAGGTTGAAGCCTCAGCCTCTCTCCCAGGGGGACCAATGGAGCTTCAGTAAACCCTAGCCCAGCCTAGGCTCTCTCTGGCCCCCGGTTCTCCCGTCCCAGCCTGGGCCACCTGGTGCAGGAAGGGTGATGGGATCTGGAGAAGGCCTGAGGGCAGGAAAGGAGTTAAGGGAAATGCAGGGGAGTGTCCAAGAGGGATGTCTGCCTTAGGAGTCTGGTGGTCAGGAGCAGGTTCTGATTGGTTTCATCTGGACAGAGCTCAAGAAAAGCT
Source organism: Ctenomys sociabilis (assembly GCA_004027165.1). Lineage (NCBI taxonomy): Eukaryota > Metazoa > Chordata > Mammalia > Rodentia > Ctenomyidae > Ctenomys > Ctenomys sociabilis. The sequence goes on from PVKA01009036.1 coordinate 61,090, forward strand.
TCCCATTTGAGAGGTTCCATGGGTGGGGGTCCAAGCATACAAGTGGGGCATGCAGCTTCAGGTTTAGGGATAGGGCCCAGCAGGAGGAGTGAGTGGACAGGGGCCTGCAGAGTCCCAGGTGATGTTCATGGCCAATAGGAATAGAAGGAACAGCTGAGGGAAAGGTGGAACTGGAGAGTGCAGGCTAAGCAGGGCGCTGAGGTTTGGGTAGTCTAGGAAAGGATGGAAGGACAGGCAGGAGGTCAGAGGTTCTGTAGAGCTCCTGAGCAAGGGTGAATGGCCAGGCAGGGTCTCTAGACATCACTGCTTGGGTTTGAGTTCTAGGATGAGTTGAAGTATGAGCTAGAATCTGGCCTAAAATTTGAGATTTAGACCAACCCAAATGTTCTACTCTTGTTTAGGGGTTCTGTCCTGACCGAGCCTGAGTTTGAAGCTCTTCTTGGGAAGGTCAAAGTCTTCGTCTAGGGATTCGGGCCAAAAATTAGCAGTCCCAGATCCCGGCGTGGCCTCACCTAACAGAAGCAACTTCACCTCCCGCGCCGCCTTCTCGCCGTCCTCCCGCAGGTTCTTGTCGATCATCTTGGAGCGCTCGGCTGCCGCCTTGTCTTCGGCGCTCACGGTGCACCCCATCCCGCCGTCCGCCGGCCCGGCCCTCGCACGGCCCACGGCCTGGCTCGGCCCCGCCCGACCCACTCGGTTCCCACCGCAGGCCCTCTGCGGACAGCTCCGGATGGGCAGTTCCGAGCGACTGCGGGAGGCGCCTTCCCGGCCGGCGCGCGCCGACGGCGGGGCGGGCTAGGGGTGGGGCCCTGGAGAACCGGACTGGGACTGGGCCCGGGGCGGGCTCGGGGGCGGGCCCGAGGGAAACTTGAGCCAGGCTATTGGCTAGAGGGCGGAGCGGAGGAGGAAGTCAGCCGCAGTCCGGGCGGGGGACAGCTGGGGGCGGGGCGCGCCGAGTGCAGACTGCAGTCGCCGCGCTGCGCAGGGGTCCGGCGCGAGGCGGGCTGCGGGCGGGGCCGGCTGCGATTGGCGCTGGATGCCTGGCGCCGCCGGGTGGGCGGATTTCGTAGCCCGAGGGTGGGGACGCGAGCCCTAGCCACCGGAGAAGAAACCGGTCCTTGGAACTTCAGGGAGTTGTATGGGTAGGGTGGAGGTGTGTCTTCATCACCTGTTAATGAACGCTGTAAACTTGTTTTGAGATCTGTTTAAACAAGGAGGCGATAAGACCGCTTAAATTTTTCCCTTTTCTTTCTCTGGATTGCAGCAAATATAAAACAAAAGGAGTCGATTGCCATGTCTACACTTTGTCTAAGCAGTTTCCCTTAGATGGATGCCCTTTGTAGTCAACCGAGGCTCATTTAAGCTTCCCTAGTCTGCCGAAAAGCATTGTCCAGGAGGCAGCCATCCTGGACTCTAGCCTGGGGCCAGGCGACCAGGACTGAGAAGGAGCAAGAAGGAACCACTGGATTTGTGGAGATGAAAAATCACCTTGATGATGGTTTGTTCGTTTGTTCGTTTGTTTTTGTTTTATTTTATTTATTTATTTGTTTATTTTAGACTCAGGCCCTTGCGCTTGCCAGGGAAGCACTTATTCCACTGAGCCATCTCCCCAGCCCCTGTTTTTGTTTTATTAAGACAGGGTCTTCTCACTTTTTAGCACAAGATGACCGCAGAGATCCACCTACCTCAACCTGCTAAGTACTGGGATTGCAGATAGGCCTGTGCCACCATGCTCAACTAAAAGTCACTAGGGGGGTCAGGGAGATGGCTCAGTAGACTAAGCACTTCCCTGGCAAGTGCAAGGGCCTGAGTTCAATCCTTGGTTCCGCCAAAAATAAATAAATAAATAAAAGTCACTATGATTTTATAACCTGTCCCTTCTATAGTCTGTCCACCGGTGGCTTGGTTCCCATACCCCATCCTGTGGTGACCTGTCTCCACTAGTTAGTAGCTGCAACCCTAAACTTGGACAAAAGTGGAGTGGAAGCAGCAGCGTTTTTAGCTGAACATTTCAAATCCTTTTTTTCTTCTTCTCTCTGTCCTTTGCAATACTAGGTTCAAACCCATGGCTTTTGCACTGAGATGCATCTCCAGCTCTATTAATTAATTTATTTTTATATTTTAGGGAAGGGTCCACAGGGTGTTCAGGGTCTCACTACTAGTCTCACTACCAGTCTCAGTTACGCGTCAGCGTGCCCCCAGGGATCAAACCCCGGGCTCCTGTGCCTGCTTGCAGGCACTTTAATCCACTAAGTTATTTGGCTGACCCCCTTTTTATTTTTATTTTTTCGATAGTGGGGATTGAATTTAGGACCCTATGCTTGTCAGGCAAGCACTTATTCTACAGAGCTATCTCCCTGCCCCACCGCCCCACTTTTATTTTTTGAGACACAGATTCACTAAATTGCTGAGCTGCCCACCTGGATTCCAACTTGCCTTCCTGGCCTTAGCCTCTCCGAGTGCCAGAATTACAAATGTGCACCATCATACCTGGCTTTCAAACCTTTTCTTTTTTTTTTTTTTCAGAACCAGGGATTGAACTCAGGCCCTTGCACTTGCCAGGGAAGTACTTATTCCACTGAGCCATCTCCTGGGCCCCTGGCTTTCAAATCTTTTTGATCTGCTTTCCCGCAGGAACCCACAACTCCAATCTTTTTTTTTTTAATTATTTGGTACAGTGTCTCCAGCTATGCGTTCAGACTTGTAGTGATCCTCCTGTTTCAGCCTCCCCAGCGCTGAGATTACAGGTATGCACCACCATGCCTGGTTTCAATGGCTGGCATGGGGGGCCAGGGAGATGGCTCAGTGGAATAAGTGCTTCTCTGGCAAGCGCAAGGGCCTGAGTTCAATCCCTGCTTCTGAAAAAAAAAAAAAAAAAATGGCTGGCATGGCACACCAGGGGTCCCAGGGCCAGCATAGCGTGCAGTACTGGGGATCAAATCTGGGTCCTTGCATTTGCCAGGCAGGCTCTTAGACCACCAAGCTATCTTCCCAGCCAACAACCTGTCTTTTTTAATTTTTATTTTCATTTTTATTGTTTTTGAGGAGCAGAACTGGGGGCCCTTGCGCTTGCCAGAAGTGCTTATTCTACTGAGCCATCTCTCCAGCACTCACAACCTCAGTCTTTTTTTTTTTTTTTTTGAGATATTACTTCGTTATTTTTGAGAAATGTAATCTGAAAAGTCACACCTATATTTACTATCAGTATGAAATACTTGCATTACATGAGAAATCAACCAGACACAACCTCAGTTTTAATTGGACATTTGAAGAGTCTTCTAAGAACTCCCAGGAAGGTGTCCTGTGGGCTCCAGTGCAATGAGCCCAGGTGGCCCCATCCCACAGACAGGCAAGCTTCCCAAAGCCAACTAGAGAGCTTGCCAGCAGTACGGGTGGTTCACAGTCCCCTGTTCAGTACAGCTTCTCCTCCCTTCTACCTTGCCACATACCTTATTCTAGCTCCCACTTTGCAATTTGTCTGCTTTCCCTGGAATGTCTATATATCCCTATCTCAGTGTCTCCCTTGTACTGGCCCTGGCCTGTAATCCTCCAGTGGTTCTCCTAGAGTTCCTCCTGCCCAAGCCATAGTTCAAGCAGGCCCTGCCAAGGGCCTGCAACAAACAGGGCAAAAAGATGTAATGCCTACTAGGGACATAGATGGAAATCTACCCTATATAAACCTACCCACAGGCCTAACGTTACTCCAACATGTCCCAGATCCAAAGGGCACACTATATGTGTGGACAGACACAGCCAGGAGCACAGTCTATCCATGTAAATATTGCAAGCCCAGCTCCAAGGCAGACCCCTCCCCCCAACCGGCAGGCCCCTCAGCCTCCTGGGCCTGCTCCTAGCAACAGTCAACAGCTCTCTCAGTTACCAAGCAACAGAAAGAACCTGTCAGCCCCTTGGAGGCCCAGCTTTAGGGAGGTGGGCAGGACTCAGACCCCAGTCTATGGAGGTGGGGCAGGATGGGGCTACTACGGGCCATGACCTCCAGCCACAGAGAGAACTGTGGTTTTTGGCACTCTGCACCAGTCAGCTGCTTCTTTCAGTCTTGTGTTCTTTCCTCCTGAGAAGTCCAGCAACCCCTTTCCAACCCTCGAACTGCTCCATGGGATTCCTAAGGCTATGGCAAGGTCTTTGTTTGCCACTTGAGTCACACACTTCCCACACCAGAGGCTCAGGACCCCACAGGTCGTCTCCAGTCCAACTTCTTCCCTGCCTGACAGCCCCAGGTGCTTCACTGGTCTGCAGTTCTGTAAGGCACCTTGGATGCCTTATGTACTGCCTGAAACTGTGCACCCCACACGCTGGCTTTAGCTTCTACTAGGCTTACAACCATTTTGTGGCCCCTCTACCAGCCAAAGCCTTGACCCCTCACATACTATTAGCACCCCTATTTCTGTTCCAATCTGTCCCTGTCCTGTATCACACACAAACACCATTTTAGACTCTAGCCTTTTCCCTAGCTCTGTTTCTCCTAAAGACATTTTCCATTTGGAACCAAATTAATCTGCTTAAGAAATCACATTACTCTATTATTTACAAATCTCTGGCTCTTTAGTGCCCTGAGGATAAAGCTTTATGTATTGGTTTGAAGGTTTGAAGGATACAGGCAGTAAAGTGTCAGAAGAAAGAACCTTGGAAAGCAGTCTGTAAATTTGCTGGTTGTGTGTTACTTTGCGTAAGTACCAGAAACTTCCTGTACCTCAGTTTTATTATCAATAAAATGGATCTAATAACTATACCTAACAGGTATAACACAGGCTGAGGGGTTGGAAATGGTGCTGGCAATAAGAAAATGGTTAGGGAGCCAGTGAGATAGCTCAGCAGATTAAGCTTATATGTAATATTATACATCTTATATGTAACATCTTAGATGTGCCTGTAATCCCAGCACATGGGAGGCTGAGGCAGGAGGATCACCCATGAGCTTGAGGCTGGCCTGGGCTACATAGGCCAGCCTGAACTACACAAATGATGTAGCTGAGTACAAAGGCTCTGTGTTCAATCTTTGATGCAGTAAAAACAAAACAAAACGGAAAAAAAAAAAAAAATAGCTCAGTGGAATAAGCACTTCCCTGGCAAGCACAAGGGCCTGAGTTCAATCCCCAGTTCCACAAAAAAAAAAGGAAAAAAATAATTAACAAATAGAAACTCTGTGCCTGGGAAGACCAGGATCATCTTTCTCTTCTTTTTGAAACTTTAAAGGTCCCCCCACACACAAAGGGAAACCAGGAAAAAAAAAAAAAAATTTTTTTCTTTTTCTTTTTTTTTTTTTTTTTGAGATAGGGCCTTGCTGTGAAGGTATGCATAATCACACCTAGCCAGGGCACTTCTCATGGAACTACATCTTTAGTCCTTTTATTTTTTTTAACTTTTAAAATTAATTAGTTAGGGGCCGGGGAGATAGCTCAGTAGAACAAGCACTTGCCTGGCAAGCACAGGGTCCTGAGTTCAATCCCCAGTACCACGAAAAACAAAACAAAAACACACAGTTTAGGCCTGGCAGTATAGCTCAGCAGACTAAGCACTTGCTTAAGGAAGCACAGGGGCCAGGGTTTGTTTTTTTTTTTGTCTTTTTGAGACAGGGTCTCACTATGCAGTTCAGGCTGGCCTTAAACTCGCTTTGTAGCTCAGGCTGGTCTCGAACTCACAACAGTCCTCCTGCCTCAACCTCGCAAAGGGGCCAGGGTTTGATCCCTGGCACCTCATGCTGCACTGGCCCTGCTCTCGGGTGTGCTGAGCCGGTGATGGAGTCTGGGCATGGTGGTACACACCTGTAATCCCAGCACTGGGGAGGCAGCAACAGGAGGATTAGTACGAGTCCAAGCTACATAGTGAGACCCTGTACACACAAAAAATAATAATTAATCAATTATTATTTTTTTTCTACCAGTGATGGAACTTGACCTTGCACTTGCCAGGCAGATGCTTACACTGCTGAGCTATCTCCCTGGTCCTTAGCCCTTTTATTTTTATTTATTTATTTATTTATTTTCTTAGCCCTTTTTAAAAAAATAATTAAGTTTTTACTCTGAGGCAGGGTCTCAAGAAGTCACTATATTACCAAAGTAGGACTCAAGCTTGTGATCCTTCTGCTGTAGGAGTAACAGTAGTTAGGAAGAATATTCCAGAATGAAGTAGCACATGCAAGGTAGGAAGACACAGAGGTTTGCGGAATGGTCAGAAAAAAAAAAAAATCTAGGGCCATGGCTAGAGAAAGCTCTCACTTTGCCGCTAAGCTAACCAAGTCCCAGAATGGCCGGTCCCCATCCATGGCCATCCAGCGCAGCACAGCAAAGGTATCCTGGTCCCTTCATACTCAGGATCCAGGAGTTCTTGCAGGAGGGGTCGTTTTAGGAATACCAGAGGAGGAAGTGTGACTCGCTCTTGCGCCAAGTATGCCCACCACTGCCTGCACTGGATCAAAAAGGGACAGTGAAATGACACCCAGCAGAGCCAAGAGCCGTGGTGCAGCTGGAATGGAGAAGTGGAAGCTGCTGGCTCATCCCAATAGTCAGAACAGCTTTGGGGCTCACCGCAGGCCACAGAGTAAGCCCAGCGTGGTGTGAATTCCAATCAGGCAGCAGTCCTGAGCTGGCTGAGGAGTGGGGAGACCCCTTTAGTGGTCTGTGGCACTCAGCATACAGGTTTCAGGAAGGGGAAGCTGCCTCTCTCTGTACTTCCTCAAAGGCAGTTTCACAGTGGGTGTGTATATCTCCCTCCCCAATATAAAACCAGGGTTCACTCTGCAGGAGTGTCTAGAGTCCAAGATTCTGACAACTCCACCTCCTTGGTCCCTACATGGCAGGGTGTCTCAAGCCAACGATGTATGACCACCAAATCACCATTCTGTTTATTTACTTTTTTTGTATTTTTTTTTTTTAGGGAAAGGTCTACAGGGTGATCAGGGTCTCACTGCTAGATTGGACTCTTTAGTAATCTGCCTGTTTTACAGCCTCCCAACAGCTGGGATTACAGGCGGGAGCCACCACACCCAGTCTCACTTGCCCTCTCAGCATGCCCTGGGGACGGGGCCGGCACTGCAGGCCTGGGTATTTGACCCCAGCCTCTGCACCTGCTTGCAGGTGCTTCAATCTGCTGAGCTGAGCTATTTGGCCAGCCCTCTGTTTATTTACTTTTCCTGACCTTGTGCTTGGTAGGTGCTTATGTTGCTGAGCTATCTCACCCTCTCAAATTACCATTTTGGAGATAGGGCCTTGGTTGAGGATCTCAGTGGCCTCAGTTCCCTCCCTTTCCTAAACTGTGATAGGGCTGGGGAGATGGCTCAGTGGGATAAGTGCTTCCCTGGCAAGCACAAGGGCCTGAGTTCAATTCCCGGTTCCACAAAAAAAGAGAAAAAAAAAAAAAATTCACCCTAAACTGTGATAAACTCCACCTCCTGGTGCATTCTCTGAACTTCTCCCTTCTTGCTTCTTGGCCCAGTAGCAGGTCTGAGACTGGAGTCAGCTATCCTACCCACCCTCTCCACTGCCTGCCAGGTCTCTCTTCCCCAAACTTGGAGGCCCTGGACTCTAAGGTTCTCCTTCCTGCTCATCCACTCCCTTTACAGATAATTGTCTAGAGAACTCAAGATCTAGCATTTCTTGTCCAGAAGTTTCTGGATGAGGTAGAAACAAAGTGTGGGAGTAGGGTGCAGGAGGTTCTAGAGGGAAGTGTTATCTGCTACAGGACCAGGAACCTGCTGAGTGCCAGTGCCTGAGAAGCAGGTGGACCCTGCCTTCAAGGGCACATACCACACAAGCAGACAGAAATGAACTCGGTTGCACAGAAAAATCTACAGGGTAACACAAGAGTCCGTAGGAGGTGAGGAGGGAACTAAATCCTGGACAGGTTATAGGATAAGCAAAAAAGAGATTGGCAGAGGTAACCACAAACCACAAAGACCCTGGGAGGGGAAGGAGCTGGCTGTTCCTGGATTAGGACGGGGACTGGTCTGGCCAGAATAGTGACAGCAAGAGGCTCTGCTATGAGGTTTCACTGGGAATAGGGCACACAGTTTCTTAAGTCCCCTGAAGATGCTGATGTAGGGACATGAACATCTCCAGGCCGCTGACTGTGTCTATCCCTAGAACTCCAGCTCGTACTTGCTCTCCAGGGCCCTGGCGGTGGCTCTAAGGAGTTCTCAGAGCTCTGGGAACAAGGTGGGAGCTGAGCCACCCTCTTTCTCCTTGTCTTTGAAGTACTCATTGTGCTACCTGCCATCATATCTTTTCCCCCAGGAAGCCCAGGGTCCTGTGAGGGCCTGGGAAATGATAATGAACTCTATCCCTAGAGCCACTGCTCTCCTTACAGTTGCCTCGCCCTCCTTACTGTGCTATCCAAAGCCTGGGGCTGACAGTCTCTCCCCGACTCGTTAGTCTGTCATTAGCACTGCTTCCTGGAATTTAATTTAATGAAGTAGCAAAAACAGCCTTAATGAAGGTGATGCAACAGCTGGTGGCCCAGCAACATACACCTTGGCACCTGGGCTCAGGGACTTCCTGTAGATGGTGATAGGAGAAAAGGGGAAGGACGGGCTTGTTCAGGGAGGGAAGCTGGTCGTTGAGCCGAGGAAGCACAGGACATTGCTCTGCCCGTTGGGGAGCAAATGCTGTGACCAAAGCCAACCAGATGGAGAAATGGGCCTGATGAAGAGCTACCAGTTGCTGGAGAACACGCTTCTCAGAAGCCACCCTGGTATGAAGGCCCTAAGTGAGGGTCAGCATGGTGTCACTACAACAAGCTTGAAGGTTAGCACTAGGTGGCGGGAGCCAGCAGGGGCCAGAATGATTATCGGGGTCATACCGCAAGGAAGAGTTCAACTGTATCTCAAGTGTGATGAAACCACCGGGCGGGGGTTTAAAGGCAGAGTAACAGGATCTAGTATTTTCAAATTTTCTCTGGTTGCTATGAAACATGTGGCCTAAGGACAAGGTAGAATGCGGTGGGTGGGTGGCCAGCAGGTGAGTTGATGAAGTAAAACCTACAGGACTGGGCTATCCTACATCTCCTGGAAGGGCTCTTGGGATTGAGAAAAATATAACTACGCTGTTTTTCCTTAGCAGGTTTGGGCTGGTTGGTTCCCCTTTAGCCTTCCCTGTAGTTCTGGCCTTTTGTCCCGTGAATGTTATCCAAACAAGTAAAGCAGATCTTTCTTTTTTTTTTTTTTTTTTTTTTTTTTTTT
>PVKA01009037.1:0-70099 GCA_004027165.1 Ctenomys sociabilis
CTGTGGGCCAGGGAGATGCAGGGGGCTGTGGGCCAGGGAGATGCAGGGGGCTGTGGCCCAGGGAGATGCAGGGGGCTGTGGGCCAGGGAGATGCAGGGGCTGTGGGTCCAGGGAGGTGCCAGCTGCCAGGAGTCACGCAGGTTGCTCAGGCTGTGCTTGCTGATCTACTTCTCGTCTCCAGCCTCACCCTTGCTCCTTAGCTTGGGATGTTCTTCTCTCTTCATTTAGCTTTCAAACTTCCACCTCACCTTCCACACCCTCTGATTTATCCTCCTCCTCAGTGAAGCTTTTCCTGATTATCTTGACCATATAGAATTTTCCCACACTTTGTAACACCCCAGAGCCAACTCTTTAACCACATATACCAGCAGCACATACAGTGTTGGTATTGTGTCCCAACTGCCTTTAGTTTGCTGTATTGCTTTGAGAACCACTAGATAACATGAGTGCCCCTTAAATGTCCTCCTGTGCCCTATTTCACGATTAGCACCTGGTCTGGTGTCTAGATGTGAAAACTCACATATATTTACTGAAGGAACGAAAGGCTGACTGTATCCCCTTGATGCTGTGCCTCTTTCTCTTTAACATCTTATTTTTATTTGCATATCCCTGCTTCTTTGACTATCACTTCCTAACCAAAGCTATGGAGGAAATACACAAGTATTCTTTTAAACATAGTATCTGTCTCTGGTGGGTTGCACTTGGCAGCAACAATGGTCTGAAACCTCCAAAGGCTTGGTAAGAGCTGTGGGGAAGTGCGAAGTGTGTTCAATTAACTCTCCTTACTCAAAGTAAATGGAGGTGCTTAAGCCAATAGTCATATATTCTCAATTGCTCCTTTGCTTAGACCGTAAACTCTTAAATACAGTTTATTCAGTTTGGCACCAAATCACAACATGTACCTGGCACACAGTAGGTCTCCAGATGTGCTGATCAAGTAGAGAAATAATCAACCAAGTAAGGAATCTTCTGGCAGCCCCAGTTGGAAAGAAATAACCTCCCTCAGGATAGTGCACTCAGTAGTTAAGGCCCTCTGAGAAGCAGGCCTCCTCACTACGGTGATAGCACCACCTCTATGCTGCCCAGCCTGTGCAGTGCATGTGACAAAAGTGGCAAGCAGTGGCCATGACGTCATGGCAAATACAATCAACTGTCTTCCATCTTCCCTATCACTGGCCTCTGCTCCAAGCCACTGTTTGCCCTTCTGCTGTTTTCATTCATCCCTTCTTCCCTCATCCTATCCCCTTCCTCCGACTTTGCAGGATTCTCCTGATCTGATTCTCCATCCCTCCTCTCCTCCTTCATCTGGTCAGACAAGAGGGAAGGATCCCATGAATTGTCTTTCCCCTCGTTTTTTTTTTTTTTTTCTTTTAAAGATTTGGAATGCATTTTATTTGCAAATATGAACATCTCTTTTTTTTCTTGACATTAGAGTATCCTAATTTATGGCATCTTCCTATGAGTCACAGTCTTGATTTCAGGAAAAGGATGTCTTGAAGTTCACAACAGGATCTCTCTGCAGGAAAGCTAGGAAGGAGGCCTCAATAGAGGATGTATTTAGTCCAAGTCTTCCACGGGTTTTGGAGTTAAGTTCACTAGCATCCCTAAGAGAACCGCTTCACTCCTCCTCTTTTCCCTTGTGGTAAGGGGAGGAGAGGTGAGGTGAGGGGGCTCTTCCTATTTTCTGCGAGTGTTTACTTAGTCCACCATCAATAATTCAGGACTTCTACTCCCTTTCTGAAAGCCCAGGTGAGGGCAAAGGGCTCAGAACCAGGACCACAGCTCATTTGCTGCCTCCTACAAGGCTCCACAGAGATCACAGGAGGCTCCTGGCTGGCCAGACCTCAGCTTCACTTGGAAAGGAGAGCACAGTAAGCATTGCCTTTGCATCTGACATCCGCTTTAGTTTTCTCTCTTTAGATATTTCCTGATTTCCTGAATCTTCAAGATTTCCCTGTCCAGCCATAGCTGGGGTGGAGGCCCCTCTACCTCTGAGGAGATGGGACCCATTCACAGAAGGCTCCTGCACCAGGCTCAGATGTGAGTTTCTTAAACCAGACCAGGTAAAGGGACTGAATTCATTGTTTCATCCTTCACACATTTATGGGAGACTCCAAGATGAGAGCATGGCCACAACTTGAGAAGCAGGCTGAAAGTCTAAGCTAGTTTCTTTGTGTGTGGAGTCTGGAGCGAAGCTGAGTCATACTCTTTCCTACGGATATGTTGGATTTTTACACCTGCAGGGATCTCCAGAGGCAGGTATGTAAAACTCTCCTCTTCTGGAATGGTTCTAGGAGCTTGATTTCTGGTTTTATTCTTTGTTCTAAAGTTAAACTTGCTTTCACCAAGAGGTGCTCAGCATTTCTGCATCTGTTTGATATTTCTCTTTGAGGATAAGATCTAACTGGTCTGAGGCTTTATTTGGAATTGCTAACCCAAACTGTAAGAAATAATTCCTAATCCCAGCATTAAGACACAAGAGCTCCCCTGCTACCCTTTGTGTCCCTCACATTCCATTCCCTGCTCTCAGTCTGGGCACTTGGCTGGCCTTGACCGTGGAGGACATCAGCAAGGAAGACGTGAGAACATTCTTTGATATCCAACTGCTGCACAGTGGTCCTCCTTGGCAGTACGGCCTCCTTTTAGCCCCCACTCAGACCACTTGGTACAGTTCTGCCTCTGGGTCTTGTCTCCCAAATAATTAGTGAGAGGTTGTTTGTGCTCATTCTCTTAATGGTGATAATTTTATTAATGCAACATTTTACAGTAGAGTTCATAGTGTTAAGGCCCATGACTTCTTTCCTGTAGTTGCTTAACTGATCTTTTCCTTTCTCTAGACTCTGTCTAATATATTGCAGAAAAGTGCCAGCATAATAATCTCCACATGCCATCGTGCTGATTAAGCTAACTCCCAAGCTATCCCCCTCCGCCCATCCAGGGCATCTGAAAACTTTCCCCAGACATGTAACTTAAGTCCATATAGGGGCCCAAACTCCTCCTTAAAGCTCCTAGGCATTCTGGAAGCAGCCTCATGACTGTCCGATACAGTCCTGTTCCCTCAACATTCTCCCATCAACCTTTTACCACTGCATTTCTACATCATTGCCACTGTGGTATGTAAGTTGATTATATTGGATCTCTGAACTACATGGTTACAGCAGGCCTAGTTATGAAGACAAACATGAACACAGACATTCCAATACATGTAGAGCTTTGGGCATGCTACAAAAACTCCAATAACCTTTATAGGAGGCAATGTTTCCTCCTCTGTCCCTTCTTATTCTCTTCTTCTTTCTCCTCCACTACCTCCCACTTCTGTGTTTTGTTTCAGTTTTTAAAGGTACTGTCTTATTATATAATACAGGCTGAGCTTGAACTTGCTATATAGCCTAGTTTGGTCCAAACATGGAATCCACCTGCTTCAGCCTCCCAAGTACTGTAATTATAAATGTGTACAACTATATTCAACTCTTAATTGCTTTCTTTAATGAACATAAGAACAAAAGTCATATAGAGAAATTGGTGGAAAGTTATTCCATATAGAGGGAACCACATAAGCAAAAGACACCTACAAGTTAGCTAGCATTTAGTGGACAGTTGAGAAGGACAAGTTATGGGTTACTGAAAATTTATTATCTTTGGATAATAAGATTTAGCACTATGGTCTTTTTTTAAAAATCAGACTCAGGACCTTACCCTGGCCAGGTAGGCATTTATGCTGCTGAGCTATCTCCTTGGCCCACCACTATGCTCTTTGCTTCTTTTGCAAGGCAGATTTTGCTCCCACTGAAAAATGTCAAGATACCTGTGAAGTCCCACAGTTCTGGCTTTGCATCCATCACTTGTGAAGCACACAAGTGTGCCAAGTAGGCTTTCTGGGTTTCACTTTATCCATAGCAGTACTGCCCCATGTGGTAGATTGTGTCCATCAAGGACATTTGGCAATGTCTGGACATGTTTTGGGTTGGCCCACTGGGAGAAGTGCATGGGGAAATGCTACTGGCAGCTGGTGGGTAGAAGCCAATGATGCTGCCTCATCCTATCATGCACAGGACATGTCCATGGAAAAGGATGGTTTGGTGTCCAACACTGGTGGCTCAGAGGTCGAGTACCCCTGGTTCATGACCCACATGTGCAGCCCATACCACAGACTATTTGGAGTGCCCATTAATCTCCCTTAGCAGAAACCATTGGCTTCACCTCCAAACTATGGTATCAGAAGAGGACAAGTATATAAAGCTTCAGTCTCCAAAAAGCACTAGTCCTTTAGGGTCCATCTTCTGGATTTGCTTCTCTAGTCAGATCCACTTCTTCCACAAGCCAATTGCTTTCTTCCAAGTAAAATCCTGCAGGGCCATGTGGATGCCTGGCCTGCTGGCAGGCAGTTCTCAGCTCCTGTTCTGTTGGCTGTTTTCTCCTGGAGAGTGGACCCCCCACCTCTGACTGGGTTTCATCTTGCCCTTTCTTGGCATTGCCTCTGACAGCTGGATTTATTAAGAGACCAGGCCCCAGAAGAAAATTTGTAGCAATGCCCCACTGTGCATGCTCTGGGGCCTGACCCAGGCCCAGAGCGAGACAGTTAGACATTTTTTCTCTCCTCAGCATTAGTTTCTCTTTCCTAGGTTATCTGTATTTATTCTGAAAATCATTTCCTCTGTTTGCCTCGGTTTTCCTTTGAGCCCAACTGCTTGCTCAGTTCTTTCTTTTCTGTTTATTTCTTCTTCTCATTTTCCCCATTGATCAGATGCCCTGGAAATAGAGCAGGAACAGTGTGTTCCCTGTAATATTTGGTTACACTTAATATTTCTCAGCAAAACGTTGCCCTGGAACACCAAGCAGCAAAAAAATTCAGGGCTGCTCTGCTTACACTGGACACAGACTTCAGCACAAACTCCGGTTCATGTTGGATCTCTGCCCTCCTTAAAGAGCAATTGCACCCAGACTATTGCCCCAGCGAGCAAGCTCTGAATCTCCCACACAAAGCATTTTCCTTAAACAAGTGAATAATGAAAAGGCACTCAGTGCTTGGCTGCATAATACAGTTACATCCTATATAAAAGTGCCACAGTAGTATCCAAACACTACTGAACAGAAACTTCTAAACTAGTCTTTGCCTTCAGTACTACTGCTGGTGGTTTTCTCTGATGCCACTTTTTGATTGTGTGCTTCCAGCAGAGAACCGATGGAACTCTTTGTGCAGCAGTTCTTGTAGACCTCTTTGGTCATTAGTTCTTAGCTTGTGATACAAGCACAGTGTTCTGGACCCTAGTGTGGATGAAACTAGGAAAACAAAAGGGAGTGGGGAAAGAAGGAAATTGAAATATGTTATATACTTGCACTGATTCCTACAGTGAATGTAATCATTGTATACTGCAAATGTGTACAAATAAAAGTTTAAACTTTGTCAATTACAAATAAAAATATTTTATAAATATTAAAAAACAAAATAGCTAAGCGCCTCCCAAGACCACGGGATTAAACTGCATACACTCTAGGGTCCTAACCTCTTGGGTGGATCTTCTCGATGTTTACTCCCTTAACTTGTTGCCATTGCTATCATAAAATAGCTGAGACTAGGGAATGTATAAAGATTCATGACTTATTTTTGCTCGCTATGATGGAGACTGGGAAGCTCACACCAGCATGGCACCAGCATGGGCTTGGCATTGGGGCGCATCTTCTTGCTCTGTTACTACTTTGTGTAGAGCATCACATGGAGACCAAGCAAGCACACTGGTTCAGGCATCTCTTCCTCTTGTGTACAGTCTCGTTGACGTCATTGTGGACGTCTCACCCTGGTGGCAACATCCATCATCCAAACCCTAACTTCCTCCCTTAGGCCTCTTCTCCAAAACTATTAACATAACTATTTGAAGATTAGTTTCCAGTACAAGAAGTGCATTCAAACTGTAGTTTTTCTTCACTATAGGATCAAACTTTTGTATAAACTCCATGGCTTCTTTTAGAATAAAATCTCACAGGGTATAACCTTCAGCAGGTCCCCACCCACAGAGACCATAATTTCAAACATAATAACCGATCTCTATTTTCTAGGCCTAAGGAACGTTAGGATAACAATGTATACAAAATATTGCTTAATTATGTTAACAGAAAAACAATGACAATTTTTTTTTTTTTTGGCAGAACCAGGGATTGAACTCAAGTCCTTGTGCTTGCCAGGGAAGCACTTATTCTACTGAACTATCTCCCAGGTACCATGACAACAATTTGAACTCTTAAACCTTTCCAATATTTCCCCTTCTGAGGTTGCTCTTTAGATGCAAAGACATATTTTTCACACATTGTTAATGAGTTAAATGAATATAAAGGTTTTGAGAATCAAAAATCAAAGAAAGAAATTGAAAATCAAGGTCTTTTTTTGGTTTATTTTAGGGAAGGGTCTACAGGATGTTCAGGGTCTCACTGTATAGATTGGACTTATAGTGATCTGCTTGTTTATAAGCCTCCCAAGAGCTGGGATTACAGGTGTGTGACACCACACCCAGTTTCAAATACCATCACAGCATGCTCTGGGGGCAGGACCAGCATGGCAGGCCCAGGGATCAAGCCCCTGGCTCCTGTGCCTGCTTGCAAGTACTTTAATCTGCTGAGCTATTTGGCTGGCCCTTCAAAAAACAAGGTTTTAGTTTTAAATGTTTTTATTTCTATATGTTTATGATGCTTTGTATTATAGTCATCTTAAGGGACTGGAGCATGTTGATATCATACCTTGATTTTTGAGAACCAAGATTTTCTGGGAAGCTCATCTTCATCTTTCACCTAATAGCATGGGGTTAGCATCAGGTGTTGGGCAACTAATAGGGAAAACTGTGAACCAATCCGATATGAAGACATGACCAGAAATCCCCCAGGAAAAAAAATCATGGGAGCTAACCATTGGGCTGCACCCCTCACAGAGACCATGATCTCTGCTTTTTCTGCTGAGTTAAGGACTCTTCAGTGATAAGCATCCCATAACTTTCCCTACCTTGATCTTTGAAGAAGGAAGGATTCTTGATCTGCTGGTCCAGGAATTAGGCTTGGTCATCAGGAGTGGGCAAGCAGATGCGTAGACATGAAGTGGTCTCCAGTTAGAAATTGGAAGATGAGGTAGGTAGCAGGGCAGGCAAGAGAAGACAGCCATTGAGGAGATGGAGAGCTGTGGTGTGGGGAGTGAGAGCAAAGGAGGCAAATGTCACCAGGCCCCAGCAGATACAGAGAAGAATTTGCAGGAAGATCTCTGAGAAGTCTTTCTGGACAACATGGTTATGGTTGAGGAGTGTGTAAAAGACTTCCTTTCTCCTCAGTTCTGCAGCTGGAGGTGTGTTTCTTTTGGATGTATACCATGGTTGAGATAGGCCATAACAAGAATACACTTTTCTCTAGATTCCATAGATTATTCTCAGAGATATATTCCATGCTTTTCTTAGATAGAATTCTCATCAGTCAAAATTAACTAGAAATTGGCAACTCAGAAGATCACTGAGAATGAGACTTCTCTTTAGGAAAGCATTTGAATCCCTCAAGACATTTTTCAAAGTTAAAAAAAAGTCATTTTCAGATATCATTTCAGGAGTCTGAAGAATTATTAATCAGAAAATCTTTAGAATAACTCCCCCAAAAACTGGATGATTTGAACCAGAAATAAATTTATGCTACTGCCCCAAAGCCCAGCAGATCTTTATGTGATTAATATTTAAGGAATAGTCACAGGCACCTTAAAACAGCCTTTTTTTTTTTTCAGGAAAGGTAAAAAGTGTCTTTGTAATGAAAACTCCCTAAGGAGGCCCCTAGAAGTTTCTTCAGTGACTAGACTTGCTAATAAGAAAGAGCCTCAGGAGGCCAAAGAGCCAAATTCTTATCTGCAACTGAAGTGTTTTACTTTCTGAGTTGTTTTAAGAAAGTAGATAAGATATACTCTTCATTCAGGGGTCCCCATGTGCTTGGTAATAATACAGGTCTTACAGTGAGAAGCAGCACTGTGGGCTTATTCAGACTGCTCTTCACTTCCTCTCCTTCTGAACAAGGTGGGGAACTCATGGCTTCAGTAGGAAAAAAAAAAAGTTAGTAACAGAATGAAAATCAAGGTGTGCATGGGGCTGGTAAGACAAGGGTGGACTTACACCAAGACAGGACTTACGGCAAGGTCAAAGGAAGGGCATGCCTTTTCCCAGGTTATCATTCCTTTCACTTTCCCATTACAAATGAGAGCTTTTCCATATAGATGAACCCCAAAGGTCCCAGACCCCTCCCCTCAAAGGCAGTTGGGGTTTCCTAGTGGCCTCAGAGGGAGAAGAGCCTGAGCCCTTTTCTTTTCATCTTACCCGCCTTTCAGCCCCACATGCCTTGATTTCAAAGCCTTCTGAAACAAATGTGCAGCTGAAAGGATAGACTTCAATTATTTCATTTTGTGAAGGTTAAAAAGGTTCTTGTAAATGACTGATGCAAATACTGGAAACCCGGTTAAAACAACTGGATACCAGATGGCAAAGGAAAGTGGTTTACTGTAAAGTGTTACAGAGTAGGAGCTCATTTACAAGAAGCAATTACACAAACAGCCCTAAGTATCCAAGATCACATAAAAGGATGGCTGGGTAGAAGCACAGATCAGCTGTACGTGTGTGATCTCCACACTCCACTTAGAAACTTCAGCACTGCGATCAGTCACCTTCTCTGTTGCCCTTTCCACTGACCTGGCAAGAAGCAAAGAGCTACCCCCTTAACCATATACATCACTCAGCTGCCTAGGGGAGTTTCCTAAGAAGAGAAATGGAGCAATAGAAGGGGAGTCTGCAGCTGCCATCATCAGTGTTTGATTTGAAGAACTTGGTTTTTACCTTAACTTAAGGGAACAGCTCTGTGCAATCTGAGCTGCCTTCTGCCCATTAACATTACTTTAAACATAGAATATACCTCATGTACTTTGTCTTGCAAGGTCATCTTAGATCTTCCTCACATGCAGATAGACAGACTATGGAACCACAAAAGCAGATTACAAAGCTATACCTGAGAAATTCTGGTTATGGTTTATATTTTGCACTTTTGCCCTATCTAGTTAGTCACCATAAGCTGAACTCCCTGCTTCTGTGTGCCGTCACTGCCTCACTGCAGGTGGACTGATCACTTCCAAATGAACTTCATGGTCATCATCTAGGCTTTGGGAACACAATACACAGAGCTTACGTTCAGCTCTGTAGCAGGCGGTGACATGCATCTGCACAAAGACTTTTCCTAAATGCTTTTTATATCAAGAATTACTTTCCATCGGAATCTTCTTCTGGGGAAAATACAGTCAGATAAGAATATAGGTACCTGACCCAGTGCCCTGGCCCAGCCTGTGAGGGATTGTCCAGGGCCCGCTGTGACCTCATTTGACCCAGAGCCCAGGCCGAGCATGGGCCTCCGGCCTATTAGATCTTCATTCAAGCCAGCCTGTGAGTGTACCTTCTTCCATCAGACATGCCCAGTGTGGAATCCTATGGCAAGACTTCCTGCATAGAGGCTAGAGGCAAGACGACCCAGTGGATCCAGGAGCAGAACATCTTGCTAGAGTGGCACAGAGGGTTCACTTCCAAGGGTTGCAGCTAGAAGAAGTGGAGCACGGTAGCCAGACCCAAGACACACCTACCTGGTTGAGTTAGAAGTTGGAAGATCTGGACCTGGTGTTATGATAATAACTCTATCAAAGTTCTACACCAAAGGTCAGAAGACAGTGCTATACAAAATGACAAAGAGAAGGAGGAAAATGCATTCTTAGGCACCAAGCCCACCCAGAACAAATTGGAAAGCACACACTTCAAATCTCTGAAGTAAAGAAACAACTGGAGAAAGGTATAGAAGAAATCTGGTCAGAGATAATTTCTGAAGTAAAAAAAGAAATGATAAATAATACTACATGCTTCTAAAGAAGACACTGATAGAAAATACAGGAGAATATAAAAATGATGGAATCCTTGAATGAGCAATATACAAAAAATAGGATGCATGAAGCATACTCAAAGTGATATACAGGAAATTAAAACCTCAATCACAAGCTGGTGAAACCATTTGAATGCAAGTGAAAATATACTTTCAGACCTTGAGGACACCATTGCAGCTAGTGAAAAGGTAAGAAAAGATCTCTTAAAAACAATTTGGATGCAAAAAAAAAAGTAATTCAGCATCTATAAGACGATGCAAAAATGAACAATGTAAGAGTAATAGGCATCAATGAGAAACATGGCACCAGTACAAGTGATTAAAAAGAATTTGGGCTGAAGTAATAGCAGAAAACCTACCAAATATGGGGAAACAATCTGATTTCAGGAAACCAAAGCATATGGAACTCCAAATAACATCAACCCAATTAACACCACACCCAGATATGTAATAATCAAGATCCCAGGAATTCAGCACAGGGATGGTATGCTAAAAGCCTATAGAGAAAATAAACAGATCACATTTAAAGGAAATCCCATCAGAATATAGGCAGATTTCTCTTCACAAACTGTCAAGAAAGAAGAGCATGTAGCAAAGTATTTCAAATCTTGCAAGAGAATAGATTCCAAACCAGACTGATATACCCTGTAAAATTCTCTTTTGAGTATAAAGGAGAAGTGAAATACTTCCATGACAAAGAACAACTGAAGAATTTCATGATGACAAAGCCAAGTCAAAGATTTTCTAGAGGGATCAAAATGACCACAACTCCATGAATGAGAATGGAAAGAACCTACCAAATAGGGCAATTAAACACAGGACAAAAAGAGGTATGCAAAAGCAGTCTTTCAATTATTCTTTCATATGCAGCAGCAAAATATTTCCATCAGTGTACTCTACAAATGGACTTCTCCTGCACCTTATGGGGCATGATTCTGTCTGGGTCTACAGGGTAGGTATCAAGGAAATAACAGAAGCTCAGTCCCACAAGTGACACCTGGCCACCAGTAAGTTTCACGAATACTGTCCATGTCCATGACATACTAGAACTTTGTCTAATATACTATCCCCAAACCATTAGAAGTGCTGGTCATATATTTGTCATTCCAATATGTACATTATGTTTTATTCTTGGTAATTCTTTACTATCATGAAAACTTTTTCTTAGTTGAATTGTTTTGAAATATTTAATTTTTAATTAGTATTTAATTAATTTTTTGAATATTGTCTAATCTTAATTTTTGTTTTAAGACTTATATTGTATCTTTGACTTATAATGTACTTATAAGACATGTTGTGTATTTTTACTCCTAGTACTAGAAACTTTAAAAAGTGTATTTCCATTTTCCACTGGAAAAAAAGAGAATATAGTTACCATTTTTCCAAGGAAATATTTTTTGTGTGAATTAGATTGCCAGAGATTAGATATCAGTGACTACACTTGTGGCCATACAAAATAGTCTTATGACTATTCTCATGAGTGCCGTCTTTCTTCATAGAAAAGTTAGCATTAGAAACCAGTCCACACAACTGAGTTACATGATGTTACAGTACAGGTTCTCCTATGTCCCAAATTTTCTGACCAAAGAGATTATGGAGCCATAGAGGAATGAGATCAATGATATATAGTGTGCCTAAGGAGAGTCACTGGAGAGAAGACTCTCTCTCAGGCTTTTGCAGAAGCAATTGGTCAAGCAATGGCCTTGACTCATCCACATGGCTGACACTGACAAAAGATCTACAAAGTGTGGTACAGGGTTGCAGGATAAATCCTGAGGGGACTTGACTGACCTTATCAGATACAAAAGTTACGTTTCTTTGTATATAGGTCTTGCTTTATCTTGGTCTTAACCATCCAGCAGAAAAGTATAAAAATGAGGTATATAAAGTGAGGCCATGTTAATACGTTGAGCTGTAAAAGGCTCTAGTCAACAACTTCTGTGGATAATGCACTAGTATTGTGGACTTCTGGACTGTGTTGGAGTGTTTTGCTGAATTCAAGCATCAATAATAATTGAATGTCAATAGAATATTCATCTCTGACAGGACTAAACAAAAAGGGTATACAAAGGAAGGACCCTTTTGTATTTATATATACAAAATCATTAGGATAGATATGCAGATGCTTTCACTTAATTCTATGAGAAGAATGATTGGTGGTAATAGTGCTTGTACAGGATATCCTGTCTGCTTCTTTTTCTAAGGACCACTGGGAAGATAACAAGGTAAACAGTATTAATTGGTGAAACTGTCCAACTGATCAGCTTTGAAACTGTCTCATTGATATTTGTCTCTCAATAAAATAAAATTAAAAAAAGAAAAAGAAACTAGTCCAAATTACTGAGGCAAGTTACATTCTCTCATGAGACTCTGGTTAAATAGAAGGTATGCAGTGTCCCTGAAATGGATCTCGCAGGTAAGAGTTGAACTACACCTAAAAACAACTGACGTTCAATGTTCAATTACTGATGAATGGATAAACAAGATGGGTGTATTCATGCAATGGAATATTACTTAGCAGGATAAAATATAGCACAGTCCGTGCTACTACATGGATGACCTTAGAGAATGTGAAAAGTCAAAGAAACCAGACTCAAAAGGATCATATGTTATATGATTGCATTCATATGAAATACCTTAAATTAGGAAATGATTGAGGACTGAAAGTAAATCAATTACTATCAGGAACTGAAGAAAGGAGGGAGGAGGAGTGAGTGCTAATAGGTTCAGGGTGCTTTAGATGATAAGACATTCCACAATTAGATAGTTGTGACAGACAAACAACTTCAAAATTTGAATACTTTAAAATAGTAAATTTGCAGGGGCAGGGAGTTTATGATTCCTGGGCTTGTTGGGCTGGACCCAGCCCCAGGGCCTGCTGAGATGGCTACTGAGACTGGGCATGGTGGTGCGTGCCTACAATCCCAGCGCTTGGGAGGCTGTAAAAAGGGGAATCACTGAGCCCCATGAGTACCCTCTAGATGCTTCCTTAAAATACAGAAAAAAAACTTAAAAAATAAAATGGTAAATTTGGACTGGAGAGATAGCTTTGTGGCATGAGCACCTGACTGGAAACACCAGGTCCTGAGTTCAATCCCTGGTATGACAACAACAACAACAACAACAACAACAACCCTAAAATGCTAAATTTATGGTGTATAAATTATACTAAAATAATTCAAAGATGATGTAATGGTTCTGCTTCATTAGTCAAAACCTTGCTTACTCATTTGGAAGGCTAACAGTAGAACTTGGAGTCTAATAAGTTTCACACACACACACACACACACACACACACACACACTGCCAGGAGCTGGGAGCCCAGGCCCAGTAGTAAATAAGACAGATTAAGGGTGGGCAAAGCACAGGTACGTATGCAATATAGGTGGTCTACTTCAGATGTGCTTCCAAGACAGTTCACCCTGCCAGCCCTCATTCATGAAAGATGGGTGATTGGACTGTCTTCCTTTGTTCCTCTCTAGACAATTTCTAGGACTTCTTATTCTGGCCCTCTTGACTTTCTAGGTACCTGATGAGCACTACTTTCTTAACACTTCCAGATGGTTGGAACCATGTGGCTAAGTTAAGAGTTCATATGTAATTGTGAAGATAGATCCTTCAGTTGCTTATAACAGCAGTTCCAATGAAGATCTTGTGTTCACACTCTCAAGCCCTAAGACCAGAGTGGGCTGGATTACTACATTGTTAAATGAAGAATAGCAAATCTTGAGACTCCCAGAGTAATGGAAGATCTTGGCTGAGGGAGAAATAAACCTGTGTAGTATTAAAGCACTAAAACTGTGGGTGTATTTGTCACAGTAGCACAAGTCTTACTCTGACCAATACACTGCCTAAGAGGATAAACTTTCTAATTATATCAGGGCACTCCAGAATATATTCTGGACATTTCTGGCAGAAGAGAAAAATCACAGAGTACAGCAATTATCTGTCCAAATAAGACCCTATAAATTAAGCAGAAAAAAGCATAGTTGATTATATTTCATGTCAAAGTTTGCTTCAGTGATTTAAGGTATTGTTAGTCATATAGGATAAATTACAAATTACAAATATCTTCAAATGTCAACAAAATGTTTGACCCTGGAAATTCTAAATGTGTTCTCATTTTGTGAAGCACTGAAGGGAAACCTTGGTGAATTCAGGGGGCTTTGTGCAGTGGCCTTTTATTACAGACTTTTTAAAAATATATAAGTTCCAAAATAGCCTCTGATACCAGTTGAAGGCACAACCTTGGGGTGACTATTTAGAGCCCGGCAAGGCCAGGCTGTCCTGCATCTTTTTAGGCAACTGACTGCATTGATTCCAGTCAATAGCCTGTTTTAAGAAAAGCTTAGGCCAGATTTAAAAAAAAAGAAAATTGGCTTTCCCTTGAGAAAACATGATTACCTGACAGCTCCAGTGGGTAAATAATGTACTTTTTAAAAGCCTTTCCAAATAGGTCTTTATCTAGGAAGCTGCTTTTATAATATCCACTTATTCAAAACTCCTTTAAAAATGTCAAGGTTTGAAAATGATAGACATCATACTGGATGTGGGTTTGCTGGATTTTCTTTCTTTCTCTTCCATATTTTTTTTTAACAAGAAGAAATGCATATTTTCCCCTTTGGTTAGGGAAAAAGTCTTTATTGAAATATGATCCTCTCAGATAAATAATGGCAATAAACGTAAATGGAAAGTGGGAAAGAACATGGTTTCTTAGTGCAGTGTGCAGCACTTTCTAATTGGAAAATGCTAAAAGCGAGCTTTCCTTGGAGGCCTCCCATCTGACTTCAGACCAAAGACAGCAGTGATCTGCTTGCGAGTGCTGAGCTCTCTGGTTCCGTGTTAAAGGGGAAGCTAGTAATGGAAGGAAAATGCTGCATTTTAAGATCATACGCCAGTGTGCTGATGTGAGTGGCGGGAGCTATACATCATGGTGCAGTATAGAAATGAAGGATAGGATAGTCAATAGAGACCCAGGGGCCATCTGGTCCACCCCAAATGGAAACTGAGTCTCTTACTATTAGAAGTCTCAGTAAAAGCCCAGCGATATTCAGCCACTTCTGAGACCCTTGCCTGCTGCCTGTACTGAAGCGCCTCATTTCTCCAGTTAAAAGGAAGACTATCTCGTCAAGTGTTGGGATTGTCTGAGGCGTGCATGTGCCATCACAGGAAGGGCTCTCTGGTTTGCTGACGGCTTAGAAAGCCAGAGGGTTTGCATTTCATCCACTTCTGAGTATAGGGGTCCTGGTAAGTCATCAAAAATGGAAGTTCGGTCTCTGTAACAGTGCCTTCATCTACTTAATGAAGAAATCTAGTGTTTGCACAGTTAGGATTAAGAAATATCTTATAAATTTTAATCAACAGTTTGGCAGACCTATGTTTCTTTTTTTTTTTTATCTTATTTAATGGTCATTACTTATACCTTCCTCCTTCTTTACTTCCATCCCAAATCATTGTATCTTGTCATTCACATATAATATATAGGTATATATGTGTATATATCACAAACAATTTTTGAGGAATTTTTCGAATGGAATCAGTCATGTAAACTGCTCAAGAACATATCCAGCAGTCCCAAAGCCTGCTTGGGCAGTCACTGTCCTGAGATCTAGTTCTCCTTGGTTTTTATTTGATTGTGGTCACATCTTCTCAATATAACTTTTTTTCACTGAAGCCTGTGTTAATGAGATTTACCAGTTGCAGCATTTGTAAGTGTATTTCCATCACACATCGTCCTTTCCACTTCTGAATCTCTTCTTTCCATATGTCCTTTTATTCTTTCCATTTTCTAAGTTATTCCCACAATTAGCTCCTTCTTTCCAGATGGCACCCCTTGTTTGATCTCTTGCTTTGCATCTTAGATGTTCTCATAATTTTCTGTTGCCTTTTCTTTAGTAAACAAACTTGTTGAGTAGACACAACATGCTACCCCTGAGCCATCTCCAGAATCTGCACAATGGGCATAGCTAGAACTGCCCACATGCAAGTGAGATACAGCATGGCTGAAGCTCTGGACTAAAGTACTTAAGTCTGAGAGGCAAAAGGCATCCATGGTAGTGAATTTTGTCAATGTGGCTGGGAAACAGTGCCCAGATATTTGCTCAAACATTATTCTGGATGTTTCTGTGAAGATATATATTAGATGAGATTAACAATTAAATCCAATAGACTTGGAATAAAGCAGATTATTCTTTATAATATGGATGGGAATCATCCAATTGGTTCAAGATCTTCCTAGAAAGAAATCTAGTCTCATTCACCTAAGAGAATTTCTGTCCACAAATAGGCCTTTGAACTCAGACTACAACTCTTCTGTGAGTCATTCAGCTGGATATTTTCACATAGACTACAAACTTGCTAGCCTTCCCAGTCCATTGAACCAGTTCTTTAAAACATATCTCTCCTGGGCCTGAGGTGTATATCAGTGATAGAACACTTCCTAACATGAATCAGACCTTGAGTTCCATCCCTAGCATCACACACACACACACACACACACACACACACACACACATGCACGCACGCACAAACACACACACCCCTCTATATCTGTATCATCTATGTCTGTCTTCTCTTTACACACACAAGTGCATGCATGTGTGTACATACCCCCCCCCACCATACACATCCTATTGGTCCTATCCATCTAAATAATCCTGATTAATAGAGTACTTTTGTCCTCTTCTAAACTCAGGAAAGACTTGGAAAAATAGACCCATCCACAATTTTCAACTGAGACATGGGTGTTTTCCACATCTCAGCCTTCAGATACCCAGCTAGGCCAAAGAGTAAGGAGAAACTTTCTGTCCCTGAACTGAAGCAGTGGTTCTCAGCAGTATTACTCTGCCCCTGCCCCAGAAGTTTGGCAGAGTAGGAGACGTTTTTGTTGTTACAGATAGGGAAGAGGGAATGCTGTTGGTGTCTGATGGGTGGATACCAGAAATGCCATTAACTATTCTAAGTGCATAGTCCGAAGAATTGCCCTTCACCAAATAATGACCTAGCCCCACATCTCAATAGTACTGAAGTCAAAAAGAACTGCACTGAAGACATATTATGGAAATTTTGGGGGTCACTCCAACTGAACCATTAAAAGAAAATGTCTCTTGGACAGGAAATATTTTAGCCTTTATTACATTGATTTTTTATTACTTAGAGAGAGTTACTTCTTATCAAACAACTTGGGAATTTATTTATTTAAAATTCTGATAGAATGCAGATATAGTGCAGTTTTTTCTTACTTGTGTGTGATCAATTATTTGTAGCCTTTTCTTCTCTTAATTCCTTCCAAAATTGAACGTTTTCCTTCCACAGTCTTGAAAGTGGACACCTTTTCCCTAACTTACCAAAATCCAAACCACAATACATTGATCAGAACCAGCAAGTCCCCTTGACCAAGGGGAGCAGGCTACAGATCTTCAGAAAGAGTAAACTGGAGGGTCTTGATAACTGCTAGTTTCCCATGCCTTGCCACCAGCAATAACGGAGCATCAAGAAAGAGAATAAAGTACTCAATATAGATTTTCTCATTTCTGGCAAATGAAAAACTTTCTAGTAGAGATCCTCTCAGCTCTCTGCCTGCCATGGGGTCAGGCAGCAGCCCTATAGGTCCTGCTAAAGCTGTTAAGCGTTTAACCCTTTCTTCCCAAACCACTGACCAAGCGCGTGCTGAAAGAGGGCTCCTTATCTCTCAAGGATGTACTGTGGAGCTTTCTTAAGACACTTCTTCTGCTATATTCTCTAAGGTACAGCACAAAAATGGAGTAATTGATAATTCATTAGATGTCAAAATAAACAAATTTAAGATCATAGAGGTGGTTAAGACATTTGTAACAGAGGACATGTAATACATATAGAAAAGAGAGGTGAGGGGAAATTTTAAACTGAGTGTATTAATACTGAAGGTCCCTGTGTTATAGGATAGATACCATGCTCATTACTAACAACCAGAGAAGACATATATGGGTAGTTCTTTTGATAGGAAACAAAGTTCACCATAAAACTAAGTGAGCATTCTCTAGAGACCCTAGACTCAGAATAATCAAATAAAAATAAATTGGCATGGAGATCCACTAATATTACTACAGAATACCAGGAAATTAACACATAGGAAACTGACACAGTCAAATCATGGCGACTACTTGGAGAACATTAAAACAGATACTTTGTTGAGTCATCAGGGAGGAAAAAAATGATAGGCTCTTCAACTTGATCTTTTCAGAACTTTCAGTGATTAACCAAGTAGATAAATACTTAAGCAAATTATTTTTATCTCTGTCTGCTATAGCTAAGTAACTGCTTAAATTGTTCTCAGGAGATTTGTTCTATAATCTTTACATTAGAAAGCAAGATAACAGAGAAAGTTGAACCAATATTTGGCTTGAAATTCAAGTAACACTGTGCAGATGTGCTTAAGATTGAGGATCAGGCTGTCTGATTCAGGAAGCACAGCTGCAATGCTTGAATCTCTTGGTTCTGAAGCAGAGTTACACTGTTCACTATCCATTGCAATATGTTAAAGCTTTGTGCTCTTTTTTCAACATATACCTGAGTAGTTTTTAAAGTTACACAACTCCTTTGTGCTCTAATAACACAAATCATGACACTGGCAGAAATAAGAGGAGATGGGAGAGAGACAACAGTCTATTTATATTTTGGACCATTCATAAGTCTGCTGGTGGATAGTAGATGAAGAAGCACATAATAAAGAGGTAGCAGTGAAAAGGTTCTTAGAATATACACCTGTTAGGGAAAAGGCAAGGCGAGGTGTTAGCAGTTGCATTTGAGGAGGGCTGACCATGCTACAAATCACCTCATTGAATTCTTCAAAGCCATATCTTATATCAAGTTTGGCTTTTAATGTGGGTCTATGAAAACCTGGCTATTGGTAACTGGTCTCTCAGAGAAGTCAGACTAGAGTCTACCAGACCATGATTTGCACAACCATGAAGTATTTTGCAGCATTAGCTAATATAGTTTCCTCAAAAGGACCATCGTCCTCAGGGTGCTCCATCTGGAACAGTGCCACTGGAGGTATTAACTGCTCCATCCTGCCAACTGGCATAGGACTCCTTTGACATCATCCTAATTTCCTTCCAATCTATTTCTCCAGTCCATCAGGTAAATTACTGTTATGGACAAGACTGGCCTTCAACTCTAAAGGAATAAGGCCTCAGTTCTTATTCTGCCTCGGCCACCTGCCAGCAATATGTTCTTCCTCAAGGTAAGTCTAGCTTCCTCAACTGTGAAAAGCACACAGCCCTAGCAGACTGGCTGAGTGCTTGCTATGCTCCAGGGCCATTTCCCAAGAAGTGACTCAACTCTAGCAATAGCAACCCTCACAGGCAGGAGCCATTATGCTCTTCTGTAAGTAAAGAGTCAGAGGTACAGTGCCCAGACAAATGTGGCAGGTAGGGCAGGTGCGGGCACCCAGGAAGGCTGGCCAAAGCCTGGGCTCTGCCGAGCATTGTATGTTGGCTGAGCCCTTATGCTCTTGACCAGGGCACTATTCTGACTCACTTGTGCATCTCTGTCATAAGAGCACTGTGAGGGGAAATGTGTCAGTGCGGATAGCACACAGCCCACATGTGGCCTTAGTCATCCATTTGATTACTATTGACTGAAGCTTTGTTTCCCAAGGTATGGTTAAAAATCAGTGAATATTTACATGAAAAACAATGTATCTTGGTATAAGACACATTTTCATTTTCATCCCCTCCCCACCAAAGTCTTAACCCTTGCTTTAAACACATGTATCCCACCATTCTTGCCACTTTCTGAAGCAGTTCTGGGACTCCTATGTCATGATTTTATGTATAAGATGTCTTCAAAACTAGAGTGAATGCTCTTATGAAGTGCAATCCAGCAGAAAGGTGGGCTCCTTAAAATCACAATGGACTCCTCCTCCATCTAGTCATCAGATATGGCCCAGTGCAACTTCTGACTTTTCCCAAATGGTTGTGATAGGTGAGCCTGTCAATCAATTCAGGACACTGAGGCAGCCATGACAGCACAGTGGAAGACACTCATGAAAGAGGACTTCAGTAGTGCTTCGGAAAAGCATAGAAAGCAATGGGACAACATGTGGGGAGTGAGAAGGGTGGGTCTCTAGAAGCAGACTAAATGGCAGTGATTTTTGTTGTAATAAATTTTTAAAACTTAAAGATTCACTATTGCTTTGCAATCACGTCTTCTGTTCTAAGTCTTAAAAAGACAAGAGGATTAGTCAGTGTCTTCATGGTATTTGTAGTCTAGAAATGAAAGCGACCACATCCAAATGGATATATATTAAACAACAAAAGATGTTCAGTGCCATGAGAAGAAATAAATCTGGGGTTGTGTCTCAGTTACTCTTCTCTCGTTGCTGGGACAAATACCCGACTCTCAAAATGAAAGAAAGAAAGAAAGAAAGGTTTATTTATCTCACAGTCACTGGGGGTTTCAGTTCATATTCAAATAGCTACAAGGCAGAGTGGCACATAGCAGAGAGCAGCAGTTCATGGTGGCAGCAGAGCAGAGAGCAAAAGGAGGAGTAGCAGCAACAACAGCTGCAGAAAGCAAATCTTTCTCTCTTGTGTTACACTCAGACTGTCCACCCCAGGCCTGTGTAACCCTCACACCCATGATCCTAGTAGCACTCAGATCTGTAATCCCAGCCTCAGATCATGAATTAATCAAACTGTAGAACTGTGCCTCATTGACTGTATGAGGCTTTGTAGGGGATAAATACACAGAAACCATAACGGGATGGAAAGTGACAGTTGGGGTGGGGTGAGGGTAGGCAGGAGGCACAGATGGAGGACAGAGGGAGGAGGATGCTCCAGGGGGAGGAAGAGGCTCTGAGAGGATGGAAACTTTCAGCCAAGCCCTAACTAACAGGCAAGGAAGTCATGTGAAAACGTGGGAGCATTATTATTGCCTTTGCAACAAAATTAGTTTTATTCCAATTTCTTAGCTTAACCACAGCGGGCATTGTCACCAATGCTAGCTAAAGGCATAATTTCTTACCCATTCTCAACACAAATGACAAAAGAAAAAAATAAGAAAAGATAGAGAGAAAAAGCAAAAGCTATTCTGAAAGGTGGAGAAAACCTTGCTCACATAAACTCTGATGTTATCTTTAATGGAAAAAGAATCATATCCATCTCTTGGGCTGTGAATCTCTGTAATTCATGAATTCCCCTATAAACTAAAACCACAGTTGGCCACAAGTTTGTTGGTTTCACTTAATTCTCTGACCCCACCTCTTTATGTGGCTAAAAATCATAATCACGATAAATTCTCCCTCCATTCATTTCTTTCAAGGGAGCTCATGTCATTTCATATGCTTCCTGTCCTCACCTAGCCCCATTTTAAGATGTATCTCACTGAAGATTAGACTAGAGATTTCCTAAGACATCTGTCACTGAAGGAAGCTTCATCAAGGCCTATTTTCTCCACCTTCACATTTGTCCTAAGGCTTTGTTTTCTGAGAAGGTGTGCAGCATGGCTGACCTCTTGAGTAGAGATCATGTGCTTGAAGGACAAAGCCTTTGCATTAAAGAAAAAAAAAAAAAAAACTCTTTGACTGTCCAGATACACTGCCTATCATTTGGTGTTGTGGATTCAGTAGTATTCTAGTCAGCTGTTCTGTGGCTAGACAAAATACCTAGCACTCTCAACCTAAAGGAGGAAATAGTTTATTTGGCTCATGGGATCAGAGGTTTCAGTCCATGACAAGCTGGTTCTGGGATGGCAACATCATGACAGAAATAGTGAAAATGAACAGTGCCAAAGGGGGAGGTACAAGAGAGCAGATATAGTACCCAACACACCCAGAAGTACTTTCCAGTGCCCTAGGCAGTTCTCAAGCCAATCAAATTGACAATAAAGCTTAACCATCACAAATATTTTTTCAATTTGTTCACTTCCTAATGCTCAGAATCTGTGACTCTGTACTGAATTTAGAAATCAGGTACTTGATAGTAGAAAATTAAGGATCTTAGGATGAAATCGTTCCTGTACAGGATAGATTCTAAATCCAATGACAAGTATCCTTCAAAGAGAAAAGAGGGAGATTTTAGACACAAAGACACCAAAGGGAAGTTCATATGAGGACATATTCAGAGATAGAATTGTTCATCTTAAAGCTAAAGAAAGCCAGATCATTAACAGATTACAGAGGCTGAGAGAAACTCTTTCTGGCACTGATGTAATGTCCCCAGAGCTTTCTGAAAGAAGAAACCTGGCTAATACATTGATTTCAGATTTCTGTCCTCCACACTTGTGAATGGAAAGTCTCCATTGTGTGAAGTACCAAGTTAGTTTTGGTACAGCATCACTAGAAGACTAACACACATAGTTGGAGCTTCTAATGTTGCATAACTGACTAGTCATTAAGTCACTGGGTTTCTTCAAACGTTTTAGGATGTGACCCAATGGTTAGGTCAGCACACAATTATTTTATAGACTTCACTGGGAAAGAAAATAACTATGACAGGGCTGGCCGGATAGCTCAGCAGGTTAAAGCATCTGCTTAGGCAGATGCAGGAGCCAGGGTTTGACCCCTGGTGTGCCATTCCAGCCCTGCCCCCAGGGCACACTGAGACAGTGATTGATACTGGGCATGGTGGCACACACTTGTAACCCCAGCATCTGGGAGGCTGAAAACAGGAGGATAACTATGAGTCCTATCTATGTAGTGAGACCCTATAGATCCTGTACTAAAAAAATAAGAAAGTAACCATGATGGCTAGTATTTGTACCTACATAAGCTTTTTTCCCCTTTTTTGGAGATGGATCCTTGCCACAGTCAAAGAGGTGAGTTTGTAGCCTAAACTGAACCAGTTACAGCCTTGCCTCTGTGTTCTACTGATGGGTGCAGGCAGCAGGGTGACAGGTACATGTGCAATTAATTGGCTACAACCCATGAGCCTTGGCTGGTTCACTTTAGCCTGGAGAGCCTTGCAAAGAGAAGATGACCAGCTGTTGGTGAAATGTGTTTTGAACAATAGGCAGGCATAGGCATTGGCAGAACTGTGAAGCAAACATCGTTCCCAAGAATGCAGTACTCTCAGGGAGAACACTTATGCTAGTATATGGAGGAAGGAGAGAAAGCGGTTAAGACAAGGAATTATGATGTGTTATAGCCAACTTCCCAAAAGTAATGTAAACATTATGTACTGCAAGCATGCACTAATAAATTAACATAAAAGAATTAAACAGACTTTTATCCTACAAAATTCATGGATGTGCGCAGATATTTCATTTAAAAATTTTACTTAATAATAATAATATACTTAAATATATATAAAACCATGTATCGTAAAATTACATATAATGCTGCCATTATAAAATTATTGTTGGTTAAAAGCAATTATATAATTTTAATTTTAATCAGAACTTTAAAAATTGATAACTTTTAAATCCAACAATAATAGGACACTGGTTAAGTACATGTTATATCCATGCAAGTGTAAAGTCACATCCTTGTAATCCCAGCATTCTGGAAGGCTGAGACACACTAATTGTAAGTTTGAGCCTAACCTCAGCAAAATTTAGTGACATAGTGAGACCCTGTCTCAACATTTAAAAATAGACACAATTTTAAAAGAACTGGGATGTACCTCAGTTGCAAAAGCCTTGGTTTCATTTCCCAGTGCTTCAAAAATTGTGAAATATATAGAATAAACTCCATGTAGCCACTAAAATTCTATTTAAGATGTTATTTTGGATACTTTAAAAGCATGTTAGAAAAATAATCTGCACGGTACAATGCCATTTTTACTAATAACATAAGCCTAGATGGAAATAAAATATTCTAGCTCATTTGTTGCATTAGTTTCCTACAGCTGCTATAACAAATAACTATAAAAATGGTGACTTAAAAGAAATGCATTTTCACAATTCCAGAATCCAAATATTCAACATAGTTTCAATGGACAGGAATCAAGGAGTGCCTTGGAAAGGCTGTAGTCCCTGGAGAGGCACAAGGACAGAATGTGTTTCCAGCTCCTGGGGCTCCTCCTCTGAGGATGGCTGCTGTCTCTCTCACCCTGCCCAAGCCTCCACGAGGCCTTTCCTTCATGAGCCAGACCTCCACTGCCTCTTGCATCTAAGGACCCGTGACTGAATATAGGACTCACCTGGCTAACCCTGCATGTTCCCCTGTGGCCCAGCTTTTGCCTCAGTCCCTTTTCCCTTGAAAGGTAACATTTGGGGTCTCTAAAGATTCACGCCCTTTCCCCTTGCAAGACCAACATTTCACCAGCTCTCTACCCAAACAGTAAAAGTTACTTTATTTCTTTATGTCTTTTTTGTTTCTAGCATATGTATCAGATTATCACAGATACACAGAACACGTAAGAGTTGGGGGGAAAGATGGTGCATAATGTGAAAGAGAAAATCTATTTGATAGGTTAGTTTACCCCACATTCTGAACAGCCTTTAATATTATGAGAAGGATGTGTTATTATTGATAAAATATATGCATATACCAAATGGAATACTGCTCTGCCAGAAAGAGGTATAATTTTGAGGCCTCTAGTGGGAAAATAGATGCACCTTGACAACATGCTAAGTAAAGCAAACACAAAAGATTAAATATCACGTGTTTTCGCTCATCTGAAAAAGTATAAATGACTCAAAGAGCAAAAAAAAAAAAGTTAGACACTCAAAAACACGGAGTAAGACCTTTTGCAGATGGGAAGGGGATCTGAGGATGGAGGGAGAGATGAAGCAAAAAGTGAAAAGGGTTAAGTCTGGGGAGCAGCTAACCAGAGATGGATCACACACGCAAGACTGAAACAAGGCTGAGAGCTTGAGGGGACCAAGGTGAGCCAGATAGTCAAGGTTGGTCCTTTCTCCTATTAGGAGAGGGCTGCAGCTGTTATTGACTTCTTGTTGACTGTATAAATGAACATGCTGAAATCATTGGGCAGTTCTTTTTCTCCCACCAGAAGAGGAAGACCCACCTGACCTCAGCTTTCTGCATCTGATTCTTGTCTTCATTTCTTCATCCTCCTCTCCACCCAATGCCTGGGAATTTCAAGAGCTTCCATTACACAGCAGAAGCTCTAATATGAGTGTGTATTGATTACCTACAAGGAGTGTATTCCTTATGTGTCACAACACGTACCAATAAAAAGACAAAATTAAGTAAATAAAATACACCATTAAGTATAGGAACTAAAAGGAACATCCTATTCAATTCTGACAAGTATATGGCAGAGGAAAGTCTGCAATATATTTCAGATGGCGAATGTATTAGATTTTAAGGAGGCTTTAAAGTATCAGGCAGTAGCAGAAAAACACACCCTTGTCTTCATACTAGCTACTAGATTCTGAGTTATGTGTGGTGAAAGATACAAGCTTTAAACTCATTTTTTTTTTGTTTAAAGAATCACAGTTCTTTTCTGAATGCTCCAAACTCACTATGGTTCATTTTGGATGGCACATTCTGATTTCCATCATAATAAATATATGTAAGCCAGAAAACATGGAGAAACTTAGGGTCCATGTCTGTGGGAGAGGTAGGTGTTCACTTTGGCTTGAGTACACAGCATAACGTAGACTCTACATGGTCAGTTTCAATATGACAGACTAAAGACTTCTAAATCCTCTACCTCATCTGTCTCCATTTTCCAGAGAAACTGAATGCATCATTCTCTAACTAGCTTCTTTTTCTCTCAAGTTGAAAAGCATTCAAGAAACATTTTAATAACTCAATAAAGTGAGTAGAACAAGTGAGAAGCACCAGGAAGCAAAAGATAAAACTCAAGAGGACTATGACAATGGATGCAAGGAAATTAAAATCCACTGTGACACTTCCATATACTCAACAAGAAAAGAGAAAAAGATCATGTAAAGTTATATAAAATGAAGTAGCAGTACAGTAATGATAGAGTTTCTCATTGTGTATAGACTTAGAACAACATGACACAGTAGACTAAGAAGAAAAGGAAGACATGTTGTCTCAAAGGAAACACATACATACACATATATTCCTCCAACTGCTGAACTTCAGAAATATATGAAGTTATGCAGGCCTTTTTCTGAGCTACCCAGAGGTGGGTAGATGTCTACAGGGGCTTTTCTGGATTCCTGTTGTAACTTGGAAATGATGCGCTGCAAAGGAAGAAGCACAAGGTCCTGAAATTCCTTATAGCAGGAACACATTTAAGTGGGACCAACTTCGACTTACAAAAGGAAAAATGATTTCATGTATATCATAAAAACGTCATCAGCAGGAAAGAACAGACAAGCAGAAGTCTCATTAGATTGCAAATCTGCTTGATGTGCTCATTGGTGAACAGTGGCCCTGAACAGTTTACAAAGCATCCAGGCACAGTGACCCAGAATGCTCCAGTTGCATTTCCACTGCCAAAATGATGCTCAAACACATGCATCCCTTTATCCAATTTAGAGAGGTGCCGTGATTGAATATAGGATCAGAGAAGCCTAAAACTAGCCCTATTTTGGGAAAAGCATGTATTACCTGCCCTGATTCATTTAAAACAAGTTTATTTAGAAACCATCTTATTCTGGGAGATGCAAGGCTCTAGACATTATAATTCTTGCCTTTCATAAAATTTTGCAGTTCTTAAAATTGTTCTGTAACAAACTTTAACAACTTAGCCACTTATACAGTGTCCACATACTAGCTCATAGTTCCTCAGGTCAGGAGTCTATGACAGAGCTCTCTGTCCAGTGTTTTATGAGGCAGAAGTAAAAGTACTGGCCAATCATGTTCCAACCTGCAGGCTGTGGGGCGAGATATGTCTTCACACTCATTCACACTGTTGTGAAATTCATTTTTGTAGTTTCAGGACTCAGGACCCCATTTCCTGTCTGATTCACAGCCAGGCACTACCCAGGTTCCACAGCCACCTGCATTTCTTAACCGACTCCTTTAGGCATCAAAACAGGTGGGGAGGAATGTCTAGCTGCAGAATCCCTTTACAGAGGCAACTAGACTGGTGCAGGACTATACATCTGCTGGTAAAAATTTCAGGAGCCCTCATGAAATTCTGCTTATGGAAACTGGGGGACCATGGAGAAACCCCTGAAGTCCCAGCACTAGGGGAGGTAGAGGCAGGATGTCTGCAAGTTTGAGTTCAGCCTGTGCAACTCTGGGACACAGAAATATGCTATGCCAAAATCAAAATAATTAAGGGCTGAAGATATAGCTCAGTGCGAACACTCTGGTTTCAAGCTTCTGTATAAAAAAAACAATCTGTCTACTGCAAGCATGTGAAAAAAATATACTGAGTGTTGAATCCATGAGAAAACAAATTAAAAGCATCCTGACACATCAGCAGTATTGTCTTCATCAGTGAAAGGCAGTACACTTTGTTATAATCCAGTCCTATTTCTGCTTAGTGTCCTCGCTTGCAAGAATCTTGCTGTTAACATCTCAACTAGGCAGGTCTGTGGGACGAAGTATGTTAGTTTTCTTCCCAGAATAGTTGGCTGTTGACTCCGGTCCAAGACTTTCTTCACTACAAATGATCATTTCTTCAGGACTGTCTCAGGCAAACTCCTTGGTGACACTGTAACAATGTGGAGGTAAGCAACACAAGAGTTAGGAACCCAGAAGCACGCATGGCAAGACAGACATGTGTGCCAGGGATGGACCATTGGCTCGTCTGAAGAAGCCAAGCCAAGCCCCTGGAAAAGCCAGAAGTTCTTGCCCAAGGCCTACCCATGTGATCTGCCATGGGGCTGGAGACCTGAGTGAGCAACACAATTCATACGAGCCATTGTGAAGTTATTCCTTAAGTGGTAAAAGTGCTTCACCTGCCAGATGTAACTATTACAGCCCCATCCTGTGCTGAGTGGCAGCAGGGAAGTGAGTAATTGGTTATTTGCTTTTCTCCACTTCTTAAATCATAAGCAATATTAGTGAGGAGGTGCGGAGGGAGGTGAGAATTTTAGGAACTCAGTCTACGACTGATGGGAAAGGTCACACAGCTAGGTGTCAGGCTCTTAATGGAAGACTTTCTCACAGTGTCACAAAGGGTGAGGTGATGGATTTCAGCCTTCTTCAGTCTGGATCCTTCATAAAATGAGGCCAGTAGAGCTCAAAGATTGGATGTCTGTGGCTTCTAGAAAGAAATGAGACAGGAGCTGAGGAAAAAAAATAAGTCGATGAAGAATTGACTAGGACTGTTCTGATGGACCTCACTATTCCAGGAATCTTGGGTCTTCAAGCTTTCTGCACTTTCTATTGACTCCCAAGAGGCAAGTACACTATATATTAACTTTAATGGATAGAAATACTGGAGCCCACACCACTACAAACACCAGGCTGGGGAAGAACACCAAGCAGGAGTCCATGTACTATGTTGTTACATGGACTTCTATCCCCAGATGTATACTCTTAGGTCAGCCATGTAACACCCTGGGCCTCACTCTCCTCCTCGGTTTAACATGAGAGGCTGAGCTCCATGATTTCCATGATGCCTTCTGGTTACAAATGCTACAGCTTTTATAGAATTTTTGGTGTTCTGAACTATATTAAGGAGTCCCTTTCTGGCATTAATAACAGTATATGGCAGCTTTTCCATATTCCTTCCTTTTGCTGCAGTTACTGCCCAATCAGCATTATAAAATATTCAAATCTTAAAAAATAATTCATGGAATGTGTCTTTTTTTAGCACCATTTGGAACCAAAGCACATACATCAGTAGTTAATTGCTTGCATATGGAGCCATAGTTGCATGGGAGCAAGTTTCAAAATGGTATTTTTATAGGATACTATTCACCCAAACAAACTTAACTTGAAATCTGGCACCAAATTTGCAACTTAGCTCATTTGAAGATTTTTCATAGCCACCAACATAAATGATAACCTCAAAAAAGTACATGAAATAAGCAACAAGTGAAGACAAGATGGTAGGTTAGAATTTATAAATTGGGTCCTGTGTGAGGTAGCGAACTGTTTGTAGTCAACTGTGAGTTCTTTGGGAAGGAACTCTTTGTAAGGAGATTTGTCCTGTAAAAGTGTGCTCCTGTGGATTCACAGAACCACTACTCCCTGCCACATGACCCTAATGAATGGCAGTTTTCAGCTTAATCCAGACCCAAACATTGGAAGTTATCCTGGCCTCTTTTCATCAACTCACTGCACTATTTTTAGCTTTTCTATCAAAGATGACCACAATCCAAACACCCCTCACTACCTCCAGTTTGTTCCATTATCTGAACCAATAGGGCTTTCTGATAACCTTAACAGCCCTTTGTTTTGTACATTTTTTAACTGGATAAAGAA
This sequence comes from Ctenomys sociabilis, assembly GCA_004027165.1. Classification (NCBI taxonomy): domain Eukaryota; kingdom Metazoa; phylum Chordata; class Mammalia; order Rodentia; family Ctenomyidae; genus Ctenomys; species Ctenomys sociabilis. Next base: position 29,168 of record PVKA01009037.1, read on the forward strand.
ATTTATGGGAGATTTACAAAGAATCATGTGTAGCTTAGGACTGCAGACTAGGCTGGAAGTCCAAAAACTTGGTGCCGCTTCTTGCAAGGCACTTCCTGCTGCATCAAGGCGTAGTGAAGGACATCTCATGGCCAGACAGAGCAAGCATGTCAGAGGGAATTGGCTGTCACACAAAAGCTACTTCTGGAACAATCAATCCACACCTATGAGAGTGACCTTAATCCACTCCTGATGGAACTGCACACATTAACTTAACACTCTATTCCTGAGGACAAATGGAGTAAGCTTCAAATGCAGAAACTTTGTGGTGAAATAGTTGGAACCACTGCAAACCCCAGATAAACCTCCCTGTTTCCAGCAGTGCCCAGCATGGCACATTCCCACAACTTCGGCGGATACTGGCTACTCAGGCTGGTCCATTACACTCTCATGCCAGGACTGTTTAGTTGTCTTTCTACTTCACACTGAATAAGAGCAAACATCAGTCAGGGTTATTCTGCTTTCTTTACATCTTTCTTCTATCCCTTTGGAAACCAGCCACACTCTGGGTGCCTGATCATGTACCCTCTGACAAGCTCCCAGGGACAAGTGGGTTCTTTACTGTGATATTTTATTTCCCACGGCATTTAGAAACTTTGGTAGAATGAATTCATTGGTAATAAATTGTGCTTAATTTGGCTTGTTCTAGAGTGTAAGCTTCACTTGGGGAGGGTCTTGGTTTTGTTTTCTAATGCATCCCAAACACCTAAGACCACTCCAGAAAAATAAAAGCATTTCAAAGAAATTTCACCCCTGTTTTCATAGATTTGAAATGAGCTGAACAATAAACTTTGGCTGTATATGATATACTGCAATAAATTCATTTCAATCTTTTTATATAATACTTCTAAATTGTCTAGCAATTAGTTGGAAATGAACTCAATCAAGAAAACAAGAATATAACTGTTGGGCCAGTGAGATATTTCAGTGGACTAAAGCACCTGCTTAGGCAAGCTTGGGCAAGTTCAGGGACTGAGGCTTGATCCCTGGCACCACATGCTGTACCAGCTCTGCTGCCAAGCTGGGTTGAACTGGCCAGAGTCAGGGTGGTACACACCTGTAATCACAGTGTTAGGAAGGCAGAAAGCAGGAGGATCACCACAAGTCCAAGGTGTATAGTGAGACCCTGCAACAACCGGATAGATAGATGGATGGATGGATAGATGGATAGATAGATAGATGGATAGATAGATAGATAGATAGATAGATAGATAGATAGATAGATAGATAGAGATCATAACTACTCTCCAGAGAATATTTGATTTGATCACATCAAATATTCTTCCTTTCTCATGTCCACATGTTTTTGAACATAGAACCTCCTTACCACCAAATGAGCACTTTATAGAACACTATGATCTTTACCTCTTCTTTATAAGCTGTTTATATAAAAACATTTTGGATAAAGCTTATACACCATCATAATTTATGGCAGCCTCAACAAATTTGTCCCAATCAAAGAAAAAATATCTGACATTTTCAAATTACAATGACCGAGGGACAAAGTATCTTAGATAGGGTATCTGATGTGATTAAAAGATCACAGGGAATATTTACACTTTAAAAATTTATTGAAGACACATTGTCATTAATGACTTCAAACATCTCATCCCCTATTTTGATGGTGATTTTTCTTTTCTTTTTTGCGGAACCAGGGATTGAACCTAGGCCCTTGCACTTACCAGGGTTTTCCATTCAAGGGCATACCACTGAGCCATCTCCCTGGACCTTCATCTCCTGTTTTGAACATACTCATCTCTTTGGCCACTTTGTAAAGCAGTCCTGAAGTTCTCTTGTGAATATATTTAGTTGTGCCATCTTGGCTGCTTCTGCATGCGAAACTGATTCCAATTCACATTTCTCTTTAATAGTCATTTTGATGTTGGGAAAGAGCCAGAAGTCACATGATGCTAGATCTGGTGGCCTCTGACGAGGCCATTGTGTCATATTTTTATGACCCTGTCTTTCTATTGGATGGAACTTGGAAGCCACATTCACCAGTTTATTTTTTTCACACCTCATAAAGACCCTTAGGAAAGAGGACACCAGAGATGCATGAGAAACTGGCAAGACCTGCCACACAAGTGGAGAGTCACATGAGTGAAGAGAGTTACATTCTCTCAGGCTTTCACAGAGAGCAAATTGGTCAATCAATAGCCATGACTCATCCACGTGGCTGACACTGACATACTGGTACAGAGTTTCAGGGTAAATCCAGGGGGGTTTGACTGACCTTGTCAGACATGAAAGTTACATTAATTGTTATATAGCTCTTGCTTTATCTTGGTCTTAACCACCCAGAAGAAAAGTATAAAAACAAGATATGTAAAGCTGTATTAATATGCTGAGCTGTAAAAGGCTGAAGTGAACAACTTCTGACATTGCCAGTCCTATGGGTAACCCACTACTATTATGGACTACTAGGCTATATTGGAATATTTTGCTGAATTCATGTACCTATGATATTTAAATGGCAATGGAATACCTATCTCTGACAAATCTAAACAAAAAAGGGGATACAAATGAAGGACCATTTTGTATGTGTATATACAGCTACTTTCTCTTAATTCAATAAAAAGAAAGTGTTTGAGGATAGGATATCATGTCTGCATAAAACTTTTGTACAATGAATAACCACTAAGAAAACAACAATATGCAATGTATTAATTATTGAAACTGTCCTATGAATCAGTTTTGAAACTGTCTCATTGCTATTTGCTTCTCAATAAAATTATTTAAAAAAATAAAAAAAGAAAGACAGAAAGTGGCAAGAGGGTCAACCAAATAACTCAGCAGATTAAAGCACCTGCAAGCAGGCTCAGGGACCAGGGGTTTGATTCCTGGGCCTGTCATGCCGCCCTGCCCCCAGGGAGCACTGAGACAGCAATTGAGACTGGGTGTGGTGACATGGGCTTGCAATCCCATCTCTTGTAAGGCTCTATGCAGGCAGATCACTACAAGTCCAATCTAGGAGTGAGTCCCTGAACATCCAGTAGACCCTTTCCTAAAATACAAAAAAAAAAAAAAAAAAAAGGAAAGAAAAGAAAAGAAAACAAAGTGCTCGCTTCAGCAGCACATATACTAAAATTGGAATGATGGCCCCTGCGCAAGGATGACACACAAATTCGTGAAGCGTTCCATATCTTTATACAACCATTGTGGAGGTCAGTGTGGAGACTCCTCAAAAGAGTAGGAGTAGAAATCCCATTCAAGTCAGCTATCCCCCTACTGGGAATTTTCCCAAAGGATCTGGATACATTGTATCATAGTGATATATGTGTACCTATGTTTATAGCAGCACAATGTGTGACAGCAAAATCTTGGAAACAACCAAGATGTCCATCACATGAGGAATGGTTGAAAAGATGTGGTATTTCTATATAATGGAGTATTACTCAGCTATTAAGAATGATAAGTTCGAAGCATTTATACTGAAGTGGAGGCCACTTGAACATATACTCATAAGTGAAATAAACCAGACACACATGTGTAAATATCGTATAGTCTCCCTAGTATAACAAGCGAAAAGCAGAAATACAAAAGGAAACGTACAAGTAAAATCAATTGAGTCAGATAAGGCAAAGTGAATGGCATATGCTGCAGGATACTAATCAGCTTTTCTTCTGGATGGTTAACAACCTAAGACCAGAAGTCAGAGTTGGAGAAATAGAAGAGCCACAAGGCCAGCCAACATTTTGGCCCTAGCCTTTCAAGGTCAACGAAGACTCAGGACATAGGAGAACCTGTACTGTAACATCATGAAACTCAGTTGAGCTCCAAATTTTCTGAATAAGGAGATTATGGAGCCACAGAGGAAAGAGACTGAAGTTCTATAGTGTGCCTGGGGAGAATCACATGAAGAGAAAACTTTCTCTCAAGCTCTTACAGAGAGCAAACTGCTCAAGCATTGGCCGTGACTCATCCACATGGATGACACAGACATAGGAACTACAGAATAATGTACAGGACTACAAGATAAACCCTGAGAGGACTTCACTGACCACATAGGAAATATAAAGTTCTCGTGTTGGTATATAAGTCTTGCTCTATCTAGGTCTTAACCATCCAGCAGAAAAGTATAAAAATGAAGTATACATCGTGGGGCCATAATATTAAGCTGAGCTGTATATGGCTATGGTCGACAATTTCTTTGAATAACTCACTATGGTTGCAGAATGCTGGACTGTGTTGGATTGTGGTGTCAAGTTCAAGCACCTAAGTTAGTTGAGTGTCAATGGAGTGCCCACCTTTGACAGGTGTAGACAAAGGAAGGGTTGTAGAAAGAAAAAATCATGATGTGTGTGTATAGACAGTACAGTTGGGATAGATAACGCTGTGCTTCTACATAATCCTATGAGAGGCAAGATCAGCACTAATGGTGGTTGGACAGGATATTATGTCGGCTTCTAGTACTATGGTCATCCACTAGGAAAATAATTGTTGAATTTTTGTTATAATTCAGGTATAAAAAATAAGATAAGTAAGCAGCTACACTCTTAATTCACTGATAAGAGATATCTGCTAAAATAATATCTGTAAATATAATATCATGTATGCACCTTGTACAATACCAAAACATTATGAAAACGGTTTGCAATGTATTAATTTATCGAATCTGTATTGTTAAGGTGTCTTGAAACTGACTGATTGACATTTGTAGTTCAATAAAATAAAAAAAAAGAAAAAGAAAAGAAAACAAAGTGGCAAGAATGATGGGATAAATGTGTTTAAAGAGAGTGGAAGGATTTTGTGGGGTCAGTGTGTCTTTTACCTTAATAGTTGATTTAAATATTTTTGATAACTCTCTGTACACCTCAATGGAGAAATATAATTTTCTCCAAATTATCTCACAGGATAGGAATGCCAAGAATGAATTCTGACTTCTCTGCCATTTCCACTCCAGATTCTGCTGAGCTCCCTATTATATGAACCTAATAGGAGGCAGAGACAGGAGGCATTGGAGTAGACCTCAACTACCATTCTCCAAGACTAAGGACAATAGTGGAGAAGGGTGCAGAGGAAGGCTGAGGGAATAGGCAGAGTGCAATGTCAAGGAAGAGCTTATGCTCATAGAAAGGGGTTCATTAGATCAACTCAGCCATTGCATTTCATATCTATTTATTTATTATTTATTTATTTTATTTGAGGAAAGAGTCTACAAGGTGTTCAGAGTCTTACTACTAAATCAGACTTGTAGTGATTTGCCTGTTTACAGCCTCCCAAGGGCTGGGGTTAGAGGCGCACGCCAGCAGTGGAGTGGGCAAGGCAGGCCCAGTGATTTAGCCCCAGGCCCCTGCAGTTATCCACTGAGCTATTTGGCCAGCCCTGAATTTCATAATATGAAGGACATTTACAGCCTAACGTATTAGACATATTCATAAGAGTTTTTCATAACATACTTCTTGAAATAGTATTCACTACTGCCATTTGTAAAACTCTCAACTTTATTATAGTCTATTCTGTTCTATTATCTATTCTTGAATGCTGGTTGCAACCTATCAAGTTGATTTCAAAACCCATCTTTAAAAATTCCTTGTGGAGGCAATTGTTTTATTTAAAATCAAATTCACTTGGACTTTGCAGGGGTAAGGGAGTTGTCCAAATTTTTAATATATGTGATGATTTGGAATGATGTGTGTATATACATTCATGGGGGTGGAGAACGTTCCATCTATCAAAACTACACGTGTGTGTAGTTCCTACTTTTCAAAACTACATGTATATGAACATGTTTTTGGAAAATGATTTTACTATTGCAAATATTGAGGGTTCTTGTATTTAACTATCAGTAAAAATAAATAAGCAAAGTAAGATAATCTTGTTGTACTGGGAAAGATGAGGACAACACTGAGATCACGACCTCTGTCTCAGAAGGCACTCCTCAGAACCCAAGGCTCCTGCTTAAAGGTCAGTGGCCTGGAACCAGCCATGGTGGCACATGCCTGTAATCCCAGCACTTGGGAGGTTGAGACAGGAGGATCTCTGTGAGTTCAAGACCAGCCCAGAGGCTATAAAAGTGAGCCTATGTGTCCTCCAGCTCAGGGAAAAGACCAGTGTTCATGACCAAGGACACTTGCTGGACACCATAAGGGTGGCCAATGGCAGTTTTCCAACCCACCAGGATAGAGAACTACAAGGCAGTGATGGTCCCCGAACAGCATATGTTCTTTGTCACTGACAGCTCCACAAGAAGGCAAACTGCTCTGAACTGTTGCATCCCAGATTTGATGACTTTGAAAAGTAGCAGAGCCCCTTCATTTTCCCTTGGCAAGAGTCTGTACATTTCACTCACTGCAAGTCAGGACTAATAGTCCTAATGATTTTGAAGAGAACCTAAATGATTCCTTTATGGTTGCCTGGGATTGGCCAGGGTTCCACTTACAACCCACAACATGCACACACATTCCACAGAAAAATAAATACTGGCGTAAGCATGTTGGTGCCATGCCATTTAAAGTGGTCATTTGCTTAAGTACTCATTTTTTTAAAGAGACTTTGTTATTTCAGCATCTGTCTCTGAAAGCTGGCTTTTTCTATCTCTGGTGTGATGTTTTCACTGTAGGGACAAAAAGAAAACATTAACTCTTTCAACAGTTTGAGGGCTGATGGATGTTTCAGAAAAAAGGAAAATCAGGAGAAAACACATCACTCTTTGGTTCTCCCTTGATGTTTCCATACATTCACTTCTTTGGTTTCTACCAGTCACCTCTGTTTTGACTGGGGTGTGTCCCTTCTAACATCTTGCCCAAACTTCTAGACAGCTTTGATTGAAGAACTCTGTCCAGGCAAAGTTTTCAATGTCCTCTGCAGGTGATAGTTCTTACTTTCTCTACCCTGCAGGAATAATGCTTTTCCATGGATATGCTCAGGGCTTTTGAGTTTCTCTTGCATGCTTGACCACGTGTATGTGGTGGTGGTGGGGTTACACAAATGTGCGTGTAGACTGTGAGGATCTGCAGAAGACAAGAGCAATAAGCTATGGTCAGTCCATTAAGGAATTTATAAATATGATTTTTGGATGAGACAAAACAGATGGAAAGTAAAATCTCTACCTGGCAGCTATAAGTAATGGGTTTCGGAGGATTGCCATTGGGAAAGGCTGTCTGACATCTCCTCATATCCCACATTGGTCCCACCCTGTTCCTGAGGACTTTTATTTATCACTGTCAGATTACCATGACATGTGTTTACAACTTTGCTTCCCAGTTACCAATGAAATGACCACAGCTGTGAACAGTAGCTGCAGTGTGAGCAGGACCTGGACTCGCCCAGAGCTGGAAATAACCAAGAAGCACACACGCCTCTTTCACCTGCCTACCAGTACTCACCCAAACAACATTTTTTTTCCTGCAAAGTGATTAAATGGAAGGTGTTGCATTTACTTTTTATAAAAATAAATATTTTTTAAAACTTTTAGAATAAATGCCAAAAATTGAAATAATAATCTAAAAGTGTTTGTATATGTTCCATACCTGAATACCCTAGTCTAACATATCATATCACTATGTGTGTTCATTTCAACTGTGGAATCAGTGTTGGTACATTATTATTAACAAAAGTTCTCATTTCTCTGGTGTCACTCTCATTTTTTTTTGTCATTGTTGCAAGGATCCTTTTGAGGATATTCTTCTACAGGCTCCTTTTGGTCATAACAATTTCTTAGAACCCATTTTTTTTGATGACCCTGACAGCGTGAGCAAAGATGTATTTTGTAGAATGTCCTTCTCTTTCAGTCGATCTGGGTTTCATATTTACTTTGAGGGACATAAATGCAAACATTTCTTGTATATACACAGGCCAAATATGTTATGTTGAAAGATGTATATGCTTTATGAGGTGTGGATATTGAGCTAATATACACTCTGCAGAGAACAAGTTACTTTGGTTAATTGAATAGGATTTAGCCATACAATGGCTGACTCGTGGCAAACTATACACACTTTATGTGCTTCCTTGGGCTCATATGGAAAATAGATTTTGGTAATTTTACATACATCTGAAAATTTTTCCATTACACTAAACAAACAGCTATAACTTAACTCTATATGTGTATTCCTCTCTAGATAGATTAGTTATCTATTGAAGCTAGTAACCTAGAATTTTCAGTGCATTTATAACACCAAAATACTGTTCTCACTCATGCCATACACAGACTCAAAGATTCCAGAGAAGCTGCTCTTTTGCAGTGGTGATGTGGTGTTCTGTTTTTGGTTTTATTCTTTCTGGATCCTCTAGGGCTTTATAGTTTTCACTTGCACTCATTAATGGACAAGGAGAAAGTGTGTGGAGATTTGGTGGGAGGTTCTTGGGGACTAGACCTTCAAGCCACCTGAATGATTTCTACTCACTTTTCATTGGCTAGAAGCCTGTCACATGATCCCACCCAAATGCAAAGAAGGCCAGGAAATGTACTAGTGCTACTGTAACACAAAGTGCACATTTGGGGCCATATAGAAGCTTCTGCTACTCCATGAAATTATAGCACACCAACTTTCCAATAGATAAAAGGGTATCAAATGACTTGAAAGATGTAAACTATCCTTTCCTAGTTTCATTTTACTAGTTGCCTCTGAATAGTCCCAGAGGCTACCTTCTAGATAGGGACTTCCATGATAATACTGATATTTCTGTAAATGCTAACATCTGTCTTTAAAGCAATATAGAAGGAGAAGGATGAAGAAGTGGAAACTAGGGAGCTATCACATCAAGCTGGGTATGTATTGCATATCTCCAGATGATTGGGAGAAATAGCTTATTACCTACATTAATAGAAAGAGACCAACAAATGAGCCATAAAAGAAAGCCAAACCTCAAAGTATATCTCAATCCAAAGTTAAATTCCAATATCTACCCTTCTAGAGAAGAATGTATTACATCTTACATTTCCAAGTAAGACTGCTCTGTCTTTTACTCTTTTAAATGACCTTCCTCCATCTGAGCTATAGTATGTCTGGATGCTAATTGTCTAGTAGTCTAGACAGTGATGATATTATGACCAAGTTATGCACAGATAATCACTGTGTCACTGTTTCCAAAGCTGCCTACACATATTGCTTCACTGGACACACTTGGCATGTGCAATTATTCTCTTGATATTTATTTTCACCATTTAAGAAAAGAATGCTTACTTAATCAAACCATCCAGAAAACAGCATTTTTCTTTATAATTCAAATGAAATATGAGAGTCTTGAGCTAACTGAAAATAATATGTTATTATACTTCACATTCTGGGGCAATGAACCTTATGGTGGGTGTGTGGGTGTGCGTGTGCGTGTGCATGTGTGTGTGTGTGTGTGATTGCATGTGTGAGCTGTTATTGCAGGTCCCTCCAATATGATTACAAGTCATTTCCACACACATGGACTGGATTGCTGAAATCCACTCCATAAAACTCAAGAATCTCTAGATTATTTTTTATATGTGAATATAATTAGTCTTAGTAATCTAGTTTCAAATTCTTACATTTCCAATTTGGTCAGAAGGACAGTTTACAGCACAATGGACAACTACTTGGCTCTTTGGCTTATTTCAAATGAATCGTTTGTTCTGGAACATAAAAACATGATCTTCAAAAAAACCATGATCTTAATGAAGAATATGAGCAATGATGTCATGACACCACTTAAACCCACCTGATGGAAGGACTGAAATCAATGCAGAAATGAAAAACAATATGGGCTGGGAAGTGGGAGGATGTTCCAGACACAGTGGATAACAAGGTTTATTTTTGGCATGGGAAAAGAAAATGATCAAAGAACCTGGAAGAAATTTGTTTGGCCAAGAAAAAGGCTTGGAGCAGGAGAAACAAGCAGACACTCGGGTTTGGCATAATGCTGGATGTTGATATGGCCTAACTTGGAGGACAGTTTAAAGGCTCTGGTTTACTGTGCTACATGTAGTTTCCACCTTTAAAAATCTTCCCTGGAGTCACTGATTGCCTAAAGAAATTTGTTACTTAAAATCATGGCTGGCAGGAGAAAAGGAACCTTTCTCCAGTTCCTGTGGTAACTTTCTGCTTACTCTCTCATGCAACATGGGAATGAGACACACAAAAGATTGATTTAAAATGTGCTTTTGTGAGTTGAGAAGTCTTACATCTTTTAGGACAGGAGAGAAGAGCCCAAAGGTGAGAGAAACAGGTTTCCAGGACCCCAGAGGAAGTTTTCAGCCACCTACTAGAAGTGAGGGGTGTAGTCACCAATGTCAAGTTTGATTTGCTTCCTAATTTTGACTAAAGTCAGCTCTTTCCAAATGGGGAAGGTTGAATTTTGGGCCACTTCCAGAAGATAAATCCATGCCATGCCTGTGAGTATGCCCTTCTGTGGTGAAAGGGACTCTGCAGATGTAATTATCCAAGGTCATCCAGGTAATGTTGCGTTGGATTGATGAGTGACCCCAAATGCATGTCCTTAGAAGATGAAAGCAAAGGAAGATTTTAGACCGGAGACCCAGAGATGTGAAGCTGGAAGCAGACCTAAGAGCGGTGCAACTCTAAGCCAAGTTGAACACAAGATTGCCCAGGACTGCCAGCAGCTCCAGACTTAGGAGGAGGTAAGGCACAGATTCTCCTTCAAGACCTCCATGGCCACCTTGATCAGACTTCTTCCTTTCAGCGACTGTGTGAGAATGAACTCCCACTGTTTTATGCTACAAAATGTATATTAATTTATTTGCAGCGGATCATGCATTTGAGCACGCCAAACAAGAACCACTGAGTCATATCCTATCCTAAGACCCTCTCTTCTTTAGGGTATCTTAATTTTAATAAAGTATATAACTTAAAAATTTACTATATTGAGCATAAAATCCGGTGATATTAAGTATATTCACTGTGTTGTACAACTATCACTACATCCAACTCCAGGACTTTATTCTCCTCCCAAACAGAAACTTTACCTAATTAAATCCTAATCTCTATTACTCGTCTCCCAGTTCCTAGTGAACACCATTGTATTATCTGTCTATGAATGTCATTATTTGGGATACCTCACATAGGTGGAATCATATTGCATCTTCACATAGAAAAGCATCCTCCAGGCTACCCATGTGGTCACATGGGCCACTATTTTACTCTTTATATGGCTGAGTAATATTCCATTTTATGGGCAGACTATACTGCATTTATCCATTCACCTTTCTGTGAAAAATTAGGTTGCTGATTCTCTTCAATGTTATAACTAGTGCTGCTGTGAACAGGGATGTCCTGTACAAATGATTCTCATCCTAAAAATATTTTAATTCCCTCTTGTTACATTTCTTGACCTCTATCTCTTCCTTCCTTATAGATGGCTCTCTCTTCCTAAACTCACCACCCCATTTCACACTTTCCACCCTAAGGACTGCCCTTTTCAGGAAAGTTCTTGGAAATGGATATGGTTCTATGCATATATTTAAGTAGGACTTATAGGTGGAATCCAGAGTCTAGTGAACAAAAAGCTGTAAGAAGGGGTTAGAGGACTCTGTGTACACTGTATTAGTAAACTCAATGTTTTCATTCATATGGCAAATTAATTACTATTAAAATGTAAATCTTTTATAAAAGGGATACTCTGTGATTTACATAAAACTAAGAAAGCAATCAATTGTCCATGTGTAGAGATATCACAGACTGCCTTCTGTGAGGTGGGCAAGGTGTCATGCAGTATTCAGTGGAAGCAAAGGCTAGCTGCTCCCCTGCCACTGTCAGTGAATCTCCAAAATTAAAGATAATCACACAGTTTGGCACCAAATGAATTGGGACATGTACTCTTAAAATCAAAAGGGGGTTTGCTAACTGCTACCTCAAAGACATCTGCCCAAACTGAGGACTGTCTGGACAAACTGCTGCCTGGTCACTTGCCAACACAAATTTCCTGTTTCACACCCTAAATTCACACCCTTCTCTACCCACCTTAGTTAATCCCACTTGGGACTTCACAGGTAGAGCTGTATTCATGCATTTTCCTTTGTGATGACAAAATAATTCAGAATTGGTAGTTTATGAAGAAAAATGGCTTAGTTGGCTCAAAACTTTGGAGGCTAAAGATCCCACAAGAGGTAGCCCCATCTTTTCATCAGATGCTGCCCACTCTGAAGATAGCAGATGGCTTTCTGGTGGCAGGAGAACTTTCAGAAGATATGAGACGGTAAGACAAGAAGCCAGAGAGATTGTGGAATAAAGCTTGCTCATTTCAGTGCATCCCTGTCTCACAGGACCTAATCATGGTCCCCTGAGAACTACCTCAATCCCCTTGGAGGGCAGAGCCCCAGGACTCCAACACTTTTCCCAAAGCTTCATCTCTTAAAGGTCCCATGCACCTCAATGCCACCATACGGTAGGTCACATTTCTAGCATACATAAGGTGTAGCAAAATAGAGATACACTAACTTGAAATGTGCATTATGTGATTTTTTAAATCCCAGGCTACGACATGATTTGAGAGATCCATTTTGCTCTAGCAAAGGGTAAGTAATGTTGAACATCTTATCTTCTCATTCTTCCTTACTTTTACCAAATGACAGACTTCACTAACTGACCCAACATACCCCTAGAAAACAAAAACATGTTCTTAATTATATGACTAGTGGAGAACAAAAACCATTTTATTAACTTATTATATGCCTTGCTACTACTTGTAGTATTTCTATTTTTGGAGCAACCAGTTTTTGCTGGCCCAAAGAAGAATCTCACACAAATAGCAAAAGTATTCACTGCTAGGAATAGCCAGCACTTACCTTGGAAGGGGGAAAATTCTAGCTTCTATTTATTTATACTGCTTTTCTCCCCTCAACAATTGCTGTCCTCTGTAATTTGAATGTCTGCAAAAATAGCAGTTATGTAAACATTAATGTATAAAGACTATCATTTCAATGTAGCCTGAAAATCCTGGAAGTGAACATTAGGGAATCAGGAGATTTTTGCCTCTAAGAAAGGGGAGGGTAATTCCCAATCTTTTTATCCCTAAAACGCACCCTTCAAAGCTTTTTAAGTTCAAATTGTTAAGGGGGCCTGAATTACTATTAGTATTACAGTTTAGTAAATGTTTCTTTTCTATCTGCTGCAAACTATATATATATATATATGCTGAATATATATATATATATATATATATATATATGTATGTATATATTATATGTATGTTGAATTTTAGGGTTAAGCACAAAGAATTCCTTTTTCTTTTCATGCTATCATTATACTATGATACTGTAAATACATGCATCCCACAAAAACTACTTTAGAAAACATAATTTACTTATCCCAGTAGTTTTCATAAATTCACACATAAATCCCATGAACATAAAGAAAAACTGTTTACATTCTGGGTAGGAATTCTTTCCCAGGAAATTTCATGAACTTGTAATTCTGGAAGGTATTGGTTCAATAGAAGAAAAATATAATGGAATTACAAGGGCAGTGGGAGAAAAGCTTCCCAAACTAACACCCAAGTAGGTTCTTTATCTGTGGAGATCAGGAGCCCCAGGCTGGGGCAGGACCTCTCATCACTCTGTGCAAATCCATAGTCAGTAGTACCTCACAGATTGACTTGGCAGTGCAACAGCTTTCCTCCCTGAAATCCTTGGGTTTATCTAGAATTGCAACTCCAAGGGTGAAGTTTTCTGAGACTTTCAGAAGCCTTTGTCTTCAGTCTCATAAGAGATATTTAAGCAATTTTTACCTTTTGTATTATAGGGCCTTCAATCTGCATGGCTTAATCCAGTTTCCTTGGTAGAAATATGAACAAGAGTAACTATTCATGTGCTCTGCATCCACTGAGCTCTCACCATTCACAAGGCACTGTGTGATGAACAGCCTTTTACCCAAAAGTATGTACAGCTTAATGGGGGAGGAAAGCATGTCACCAATAGCCACAGAATCTACAGTAAAGGGGACAATGGGACAGCGTGCAGATTACGGCAGGGAAGTCCAGGTTTACACAAGGAGATTGTGTAAGCACAGAGGAGTTATTTTTCTAGTTGGACCTTAAAAGATGAGCAAAATAGCTGGCATATAAGGTAAGTGGTTCTGTGGAAAGTGGAAGAGCAGTCTATACTGATTCATACGTATCTAGAGGTGTGATGCTTGAACTACTCAAAGAAGAGTAAGTAGAAGATTTTTATAGCAATCTGACACTAAGATGGTTGGGCTAGTTTGTCTTTAATATTTTGCTATGGATAGCAGTAAACTTTATTCTGAAAATTTGGGGAAAAGAATGCTAAATAGCTCAAATATTTTAATAGCTACAATACTTTTTGCTGAAAATCATGAAATAAAGGATCTTAGTGTTTAATAGCTTAGAGTATCATTTAGCAGAATGAACTTGCTAAAAAGAGGACAACAATGTTTAATTATAAAGTATGTAATTGAGAAATATGGGTAAGCATATACATGCTTCATATATGTTTCATATGTATTATTTATTATTGTAATATGTTTCATATATATATATATATATATATATATATATATAATTTATGCTTCTTAGGCTACAGGTAATTTTCCACTAGACAAAAGAGGAAAAATGATGAAGCTTCATTAAGTTTTGGATTGAGCTATGTATAACTGCTGTCTTTATAAGCTGATCTCCTAAAAGTAATTTCATATATAATTTGAACTCACTGTACTAAATGATGACATTTCTGTAATAGGACTAGCAACATGAGGTGTATATGATTTATTACAATTACAGTATTCAGATAGTAAGTTGTTAAATGAACATAAATTATTCCATAGAGTAGCTTGTTAGAATTTGTTTTAAGAGTGTGATAAGCCAGATTAGTAGCAATAAAATGCTAATTATGAAATTAACAGAATTTGATTTTTGGCTATATTTCAAGAAATAATACCTCATGAAACAAAAGTAAATACCATTTGAGAGAGAGTGTTTAATTTTCCAAGTCCTCTGTAATTTGAATGTTGCTTTGCAACTGCTTATTAAGAGGAAAATAGACTGAATTGCTATTAAAAGTGAATAATTATATTTTTATGTTGATGGGGAAATATTTGCTATTTTAAGTAACCACAGGAACATTAAGTTATGTCCTTTGTGGAAGATGGGTCACTAGCCAGAGTTCTAAACTCTATTTACTATCTGTAGTAACACAGGGTATTTTGGGAATGTATTTTAATTTTTCCCACAAAAGTATAATTTCTTTCTCTAATGAAAATTTATAAAAAGCATGTTTTTTAAAAATATTGGAAGTAAAAGGCTCTGAGCCAATCACATTGAATTCTATCTATAAGAAAGTATTTTTAATATATATCCACACCAACATGAACATACATGTGCACACAAAACACACAAGCCACAGGAACAAGAAATAATATAATAGTTTTGCTAATTTTTGATCAGGAAAGAAATCTATTCTATTAACAATAAAAACTTAATTGTAGATCTTTCAGAATCCATGTGATTCTAATTTTATTATTTTAATTATTGTTTCATTTTATTTTTTAATTATTATTATTTTTAATGTATTTGGTATGCAGTCTCACTACACAGCTTGGACTCGTAGTGATCCTCCTGTTTCAGCCTCTGCAGTGCTGGGATTACAGGCACGTGTCACCATACCCAAACTCCATGGCTGGCTCAGTGCACCTGGGGGCAGGGCCAGCACAGCATGTGCTGCCAGGGATTGAACCCTGGTCCCTGTGCTTGACTAAACAGGAGCTTAATCCACTGAGCTATCTCACCCTATTGTTTTGTTTAAAAATAGGTAATACATGTGATAAAAATGTAAAAAGTACAAGTGATAAATAGAACCCTAGAAGTATGGTTTACCTATAAAACTCTTTAATTCTTCTAGTTCCTTTCTTCAGAGTTAACTACTGTAATAGATTTTAAAAATCACCCCAGACCTATTCTTTAACAGTGAGACAGCTATTTCAGCCCTGTACAGTGGAAGTGTAATCCAACTTTGTTTGTAAGGAGTACCTACAATATTGGAGTAAAAAGAAACAGGTAAAATTAACTGTAATAACTTATCTTACCCAAGACAGGCAGAATGATAGCTCAACGTGTACACTGTGTTGAAATATGAGCAAGTATCTTCCATTCTTTTTTGCACTTAAAACTTCAAAATTGAGTATTTGATGCATACAGTACTTCCCAATCCGGACTCATCAGATGCCAGAATGAAGAGGAGCCCTCACAGAGAGCCCCACTCTTGTCTTAAATCCCATGAACTATAGTAACATTTAAAAATAAACAAATGAGAAGAATCTTTCCAAAATAATGTATGTGACATATCTACCATTCTTCATCTCCTTACCATCTTAAGCATCCTAAAAGTATCAGGCGTGTATGGGAGCATATTTAAAACAAACAAAATCCAAAGAGAAAATTGACACCATCTCTATTCCTTTTAATAGGAGTAAAGGACAAATCTGAAGCACCAGAAATATGCATATGATATAAATTCATTTTCACAGGTTTACATTAAGTTGCATGTACCAAATGTGCATGGTGTTTGCATCTCAATGACAGCTTAATAAAATAGGTCAAAATGGGAAGGTAAAGTAATTAAACCAACCCCATCATCAAAACGAATAGACTTGAAAATATTACCCAAAGTGTCATTTATCATTCTATTAAAAATTTATTAAGATTTTTAGATTTCACTAATAAATAACTTTTCTAATAATAAATGTATATTTTTCATTTGAAATTCAAAGTCTTTCTCTCTCTCTCTCTCTCTCTCCTTCTCTTTCTCTTTGTCTACCCTGCTTTCTTTTTCTGCTGTCCACATGCAGAAGCCAATGGGGGATCCTGTCAACAACTGTTTTCTGTTTGGGGTTATTGTTTTATTTGAGTTGGGCCAGGAGCCTTGCATTACTTTTGATTGAACAAATAATATGCTTTGCCTTTGAAAACAAGGGAGAGCAGGCTTATTCTTTGCCTGCAGCCAACTTATGCCTTTATACAGCTGTGTTTGGATATGGAGATATGGTACAGAAATTTGGAAAATTACCATGTGAAATTATTGTTTATCCTTTCTTCTCAGAGGAACAAAGTTTTGAGTAAGCTTTTCACTGACGAATAAAAATCTCCATATCTAGCTAACTATGAAATACACACTATGAAGTGATTTGGTGCCATGGAAATAACACCGGGCAGGCATTCAGGAATGTTCCCTGTGAGCCCTGCTCTAGCTTGGGAGGACTTGTAGGGTGCAGTGGAGCAACCCACTCGAGGCACTGGGATCAGCTCCTGCCTGTGCAGTGGATTAGGAGGTGGGACCAGGGATTTGTACATCTGTAAAACCCCAGCAGATCTTCTCTCTGTACATCAGAGCAATACTTTTAAACTTTCTTCTCAAAACAACAAGACTTAATCTTAGTTACAAGACTATTTATTATTCACAAAAGTAGGACTGAAAAAAATTTTGCCAACATCTTTACAGTTTATGGTGGTGGTTGGCAAAGTATCCCTTCCTGAGGCCAACTCTTGATATATGGTCAGTAACCTGAGAAGCAGTTTTTCTCTGTTTAAATGGTTAAAAATTATAAGACATTTATCTGACATCAAATGTCAGCCACAAATAAATATTTTGGAGCACAGTCACCTTTATTTGTCTGGGCATTTACCATGGCTATTCTTGGGCTGCAAGTCTGACTGCATTCAATAGAAACCATGGGCCCTCAGAACCAGAGGGCCTGTGCTAGCGGATCTGCTACAGAAGTTTGCTGCCTTTTCATAAACACCATTTGAAAGTAAATGCTAACTTTCAGAAACAGCAGAGAACCTGTATTAAGACACTTACAGCATATGAAGTACTGTGCTAAGTGATTTTTTTATCTGCACATGCCCACCTACTGATATCAACCCTGACTCTGCAGCTGAGGGTGCTCAGCTTTGCCCATGTCATGTTAAGGAGACTCTCCAAGCTGCAGAAAAATGGAAGAGCCAAAATCTGATTGCAGCTCTAACTGCTACAAAGCCTGTGCCCATTCCAGAGCTGTCACCCTTCTCTAAGCTTTTCTCAAACACAGGAATATTTTTGGCCCTGCAAATTGGACCACTGAAGATGAACTGCCCAACTTCAAGGTTATGGATGCATCCAGAGCCATACAGAAAATCTTAAAAATGGTGTAATCAACTTTCAGCCATCCATTTACAAAATACATAGCAATAAGGGCCATCCAAATATCTCAGCAGATTAAAATGCCTGTAAGCAGGCGCAGGGGGTGGGCTTTTGATCTCCAGGATTGCTGTGTGGGCCCTGCCCCAACTGCGCTGTGAGAGTGCAATTGAGACTAAGCATAGTGGAGTGAGCCTGTAATCCCAGCTCTTGGAAGGCTGTAAACAGGTGACTCACTATGAGTCCAATCTAGTAGTGAGACCCTGAACACTCTGTAGACCTTTCCCTAAAATAAAAAAAAAAATTAAAAAAGTTCCAGTGCAGAAGTAGAAAGTTAAATCAAACTGTATCTTCAAAACAGCAAGCAGTGCCTTACAATATTGCAGAGGCAAAATGATTTCTCCTCACTGGTTCCGCAGCCCAGCTAATGGACCACTATCTGCTCTTGATTAAAATTTCCAGGGTTTTACACAAAACACAAGTAAGACAAAGTACTGAGTGCTTCAGGGATACAGCCTAAGATCAGTCCTTTACTGTGAGGTGATATCTTTTATAAATGTTTACTATAAAATACAGTCTGTGTTAAGAATAATTATGCCACACCATAAACTTCAACTGTACTTATTTGATAATTGTACTACTACTTTCTCTTGGTTTATTGAAATGAACAGCTAACATTTACTTGATCAATCTTCAAAGTAGTTACTTTGAAGATCACAATATATAATGTAACAACCATAGCTATTTTCCTAGTTTTATAACTTTGTTTTTGTCTTTGATTTTGGGTTTTTTTCTTCTTTAAAGTAAAATTTTATTAAAGTGTACTTATTTGATGAAATTAAAGACAAGACAACTTTATTTTACTCCTTTTAAATTTAACTTAATTTTTAAATGTATTAATCCATAGAATCCTGAAGTCTAGGAATCTATGGTTTATATGCCCTTTGACTGTATAGTATGACTCCAGGAAAATGATTCTTGAGAAAATTATGTGTGACATAAGAAACTATTTAAAACAAAATATGCATTGCAGTATTATTTGACAAAAGTAAACTTTCAAATAAAATATAATCCTTGTCACAATATAGTCATATGAGACTGAGAAGGTCATACAAATCTCTTGTATAACATATCTAATGCATGAGATGTATTCCTAATACCATAGTAAGGGAAGAGAAAGAAACAAAACTATATAAAATATGATTACAATACTATAACTATATAATCATAATGTATAAAATATTCCTAACATCTTTATGGTTATGATTTTTTGAGATGAAGAATATTGTCTTCTACTGTCTTCATTCCCAACCAATGTGTCATTTTCCCTAAAAATCCAGAAGCATGGCAGAAATCTGGCATTAGGGGCTTTTGCCTTCCACTTTCTCTTCTCTTCTCACCTTTGTGTCTTCTACTTCTCTGTCCTGGGAGAGCTCTAAATGTCAATGCTATTTTCTGCAATGTCAGTTCTGCCTTTAGCAGTGTGTAATGAAGCTTTTGATCTTGCCTGATGCTTACTTTCTTTTCTGATCCTTTTTTTTTTTTCCAGGCATCGATTGATGTCACTGTCATCTTTTCACAGCTTTCTGCTGCTATTCCAGAGAGTATTTATTTTTGCAATCTAATTACCAAATGGCTATACCTTGGTAAATGATGTTTAGAAAGCTTCTCTGAATATTATTCTACAGGATACTGCTTAGGAGATCTGTTTCACCTTATTTATACTTAACTGAAGAGAAATATAGCAGACCCAATGCTTAGGAGATCTGTTTCACCTTATTTATACTTAACTGAAGAGAAATATAGCAGACCCTGTTTTCTGGCAGTGAGAGGTGGCCCTTTCCCTTGCTCCCGTGGATAACTACATGAAGACATTTAGGCCATGTTATGGTTGGTGTCTAGTTGTCCCCCTAAAGCTCCACACAGTCTTTGGGGCAGGCTTATAGAGGCTGTGATTAATTCATGATCCAGTGCTGAGACTGGGTGTGAGTGCTGTACCTGCCCTGGGGGGAGAGCCTTTATACAATAGAAGGAAGAGAGAGAGGCTTGCTAGCTGCCACAGCCACTGTTCTTCCCTTTGCTTTTTGTTATTTTCTGCTGCTATGAACTGCTGCCCTCTGCCATGTGCCACTCTACCTTGAAGTCAGCCAAACATGAACTGAAACCTCCACAAATAGTGAGCTGGATAAACCTTTCCTTCATTAATTTGAGGTGTTGGCTATTTTGTCTCAGCAACAAGAGAAAAGTAACTGAGACAGATCAAGCTATAGTTGCGGCCACGATTGATTTCTGATTCCCTTTCCAGTGTCCTTTAGTACAGACCACAGCGGGATTTTCACCTGTTTTATTGGGGCTCCTCTCAGCACAAACCAATCAAAATAATAGGCTTCTCAGGCTGCAAGGTCACCATGCTTCTTAGTGTTCTTCTGAATTTCCTTCATCTACCCACGCTTTTTGGATTCAGCATGTCCCCAGTAATCCATGTGAATCCCTAACCCTCAGTACCTCAGAATGTGGCCTTTTTTGGGAACAAAGGATCACTGGTATTAGGAGTAAAATTGAGATCATAGTGGAGTAAGATGGCCCCAGTCAAGTAACAATAGAGTCCTTACAAGAAGTAAACATTTGGACAAACACCTGCACAAAAAAAAAAAACCATGTAAGTATCAAGATATAATGGGTACAATGAATCTACAGGCCAAGAAATGCCAAAAACTTGCATGTAAAAGCATCCAAGGCAAGGAGAGGGCATCTAGAGCAGATCCTACTGTCCCCTGATGTCAGGAAAAACTTGCCTTGCCAGTATGTTAACCTGAGATCTCCTCTATCTTTAAATGAAACAATTTAAGATGTTCAGTTCAAATGTCTGGTGAGGGATGGGGATATACCTCCTCAGCATAAGCACTTGCCTGGCAAGTGCAAAGTCCTGACTTGGATTCCTGGTACCAGAAAAAATATATGGTCAATACTTAATTTTTAAAACAATAAAAGGCACAATGCTATTATATGCCTTCAAAATATGACTTTTCACTTTGGACAACTTATCTCATTGTTCTTGCCACTTTCTGAAGCAGTCATCAAAGTCCTCTTACATTAATGTCTTTATGAGTTAGGATAAAAAATATGGTGAATGCCATTGCCAAGCACTGCCCAATAGAAAAGCAAGCTCTTTAAAGCATGATACTGGAATTCTAAATGGGGAAAAACTGAAATCTTTCACACTTAGATCTGATACAATACAAGGATGTCCTCTATCACTCCTCCTATTCAATATAGTTATAGAATCATTAGCTAGAGCCATTAGATAAGAGAGAAAAATAAAAGGAATAAGAATAGGTAAAGAAGAAGTCAAATTATCATTATTTGCAGATAACATGATACTTTACTTGGAAGACCCAAAAAACTGCACCAAGAAGCTACTAGAATTGATACACAAAGTCAGTACCATAGCAGGTTACAAAGTCAATACCCAAAAGTCAATAGCATTCTTCTATACAGATAACAAACACACTGAGGGGGAAATTATAGAAACAATACCTTATACATAGCACCAAGGAAAATGAAATACCTTGGAATTAATCTAACTAAAGAAGTCAAAGATCTTTTCAAGGAAAATTACAGTACTTTGAAAAAAGAGATCCTTTAGGATTTCAGAAAATGGAAAGATATTCCTTGCACCTGGATAGGAGGAACCAAGGTCATGAAGATGGCCATACTCACAAAATTGTTGTACAGATTTGATGCAATCCTTATCAAATTACCACCAACATACCTCCCAGACTGAGAGAAATCATTCCTAAAACTTATTTGGAGCCAGAAAAGACATAGAATAACAAAGGCAGTCCTGGGTAACAAAGACAAGGCAGGAGGGATTACAATCCCTGACTTGAAATTATACTGCAAGGCTACTGTGATAAAATCAGCATGGTACTGGCAATGAAATAGAACTGAGAATCAGTGGAATAGATTAGAAGATGCTGAAGCCTCTACAAACACACTCAGCCACCTTATCTTTGACAAAGGAGCCAAACATACTCACTGGAAGCAAGGTAGCCTCTTTAAAAAATGGTGTGGGAAAAACTGGTTCTCTATATGCCAAAAACTAAAACTTGACTCAGATCTATCACCATGCATTAAACTAGTGTCAAAATGGATTAAAGATCTAAACATTAAAGCAGAGACACTCAATCTCCTGGAAGAGAAAGTAGGAGGAACTCTTAAAGACATGGGGCAGGCAAAGAGTTCATGAACAAATATATATTCACATGGGAAACACTTGAAAATATTAACAACTGGAACCAACTCTTATTGAGAAGTTTTTGCATGTCAAAAGAAATTACCAACAAAGTGAAAAGACTACACACAAATTTCAAAAAAAAAATCTTAACTAATCAGCACTCAGACAATGGTCTGCTCTCTAGAATTTATAAAGAACTAAGACACATTAGAGCCCTCAAATTTAAAGACCCAATCCAGAAATGGACATCTGAGATGAATACACACTTCTCAGAGAACAAAATTAAAGAAGTGAATAAATATAGAAGCACATAGGATTGTGTAAGTATAATACCATGTATGCAACTTATAGGATACCAAAACATTATGAAAACAGTTTGCAATGTATTAATTTATCAAATCCATCTTGTCAAGGTATCTTAAAAATTTCTCATTGATATTTGTACTTCAATGAAAGAAAAAAATAAATAAAGAAGCAAATAAATATACAAAAAAATGCTCCACACCACTAGCCATTCATGAAACGCAAATTAAAACAATACTGAGATACCATCTCACCCCATAAAAAATGGCTATCATAAAAAAATCAATCAACAACAAATGTTGAAGAGGCTGTGGGGAAAAGGGAACCCATTTCCACTGCTGGTGGGAATGTAGAATGGTGCAACCATTATGGAAATCAGTGTGGAGACTCCTTAAGAGACTAAGACTGGCAATCCTATTCAAGCTGTCTATCCCCCTAGTGGGACTTTTCCCAAAGGAACTGAAAACATCGTATCATAGTGATATATGTGTAGTTATGTTTATAGCAGCACAATATGTGATAGCAAAATCTTGGAAACAACCAAAATGCCTGTCACCTGAGGAATGGATGAAAAAGATGTGGTATTTTTATACAATGGAGTATTACTGAGGTATAAAGAATGATAAACTCGAAGCCTTTGGATTAAAGTGGATGACTCTTAAACATATACTCATAAGCAAACTATACCAGACACACATGTATAAATATCGTATAGTCTCCCTAATATAATATCTTAAAAGAACAAATACAATTAGAAAGGTACAACACATTTCAAAGGAAAGCAAGAACTTGAAGACTAGTCAATAAAGAGAGAGCAAGAAGAGCTAGGAAACACAACAGAGGCAAAGCCATACAGTTACATGTACAAGATGGGCAAAGCAATGATGCTCACAATCTTCAGAAGATTTTCAAATCTAGCAGTTAATTGAAAGGATTCTCACTCTGACTAGCTATATATGCTGATACCTGTGAACTAAGCAACTGCACTGAAGATGACAATTTGTGGTGGTAGGTTCAGGCTGAGAGTGCCTTTCATTCTGGTCTTCTGAATAGGTGCTGCTTATCATGACATGCCGATTGCTGCTGAACTGTCTCTCAGGTAGATGTTTGTTTAAAGAGGAGTGGGGTGGTGAATGAAGGCAGGAGAGAGGAAAAGGAGTGATGCGGGACTGTCCTGCTATGATGCTGTACATGGTTAGATTCTTAAACTTATCTGAAAACATATATAATTGCTTATTCCTATTTTTAAAATATATTTTAATTTTAAAAATTCTTACATTACATTTTGTAGGGACTTAAAGTTTAACATATCAATACTTGATGAACAAAACCTGTTCCATGTTAAGCCTAAGATGTTTGATATTCAGACAGCTAGTGAGGTGAAGCTCAACAGCCTAGGATGCACAGTAAAAACAATAAACAAACATCTCTCCTGGAGGGTCAACAACTTAAGTTTGCAGACCAAAAATTAGAGGAACAAGAAGGCCACAAGGATAGCCAACATTTTGTCCCTCACCTTGCAAGGTCAATTAAGGCTGAGGACATATGAGAATCTGTACTGTAAACATCAGTTGTGTCCCAAATTTTCTGATCAAAAAGATTAGGGGCCCAAAGAGGAAAGTGATCAGAAAGAGGATGTAGAGTGTACCTAAGGAGAGTCACTTGGAGAGAAAAGTTTCTCTCAGGCTTTCACAGAAAATAAATTGGTCAAGCAATGACCATGACTCATCCACATGGCTGACACAGAGAAAGGATCTACAAACTGTGACACAGGGTCTCAGGATAAATCCTGAGGGGATTTGAGTGACTTTAATCAGATGCACAAGCTATAATTCTTATTACATAGGTCTTGCTTTATCTTGGTCTTAACCATCCAGCAGAAAATTATTAAAATGAAGTATAAGAAGTAAAACCATATTATTATGCTGAGCTGTAAAAGATTCAAGTCAACAACTTCTGACACTGCCAGGCATACAGAAAACCCAATACTATTACAGACTACTGGACTATTTGAGAATATTTTGCTTCATTCACACACCTATAATATTTAATTGAGAAAACTAAACAAAAAAGGGGATACAAATGAATGACCATTTTATATCTGTATATTCAAAATAGTTAAGATAGATATACAGCTACATTCTCTTAATTCAATGAATAGAGGGACTGGTTTTAATAGTGTTTGTAAATAGAATATCATGTCTGCATCTTGTACAACAATTAACCACTAAGAAAACAATATGAAATGTATTAATTATTGAAACTGTTCTACTAATTTGATTTGAAACTGTCTCATTGCTCTTTGTTTCTCAATAAAATTATAGGAAAAAATGATGCTGTGTTCTCATCCACCTAACCCATCCGCTTTGGTACCATGTGACTTCTGGCTCTGCTCCAAGGTCAAAATGACCATGAAGGATCACTATTTTGAATCAGTTCACTACAGTCAGCTACCCGGACACTTCTGCAGAAGGACTTTCAGAGCTGTTTCTGAAAGTGATATGAGTGATGGCATAAATGTGTCAAAATTGAGGGGCAGTCTTTCAATGAGAGAAAAGGGCGATGTATCTTTTTACTGTAACAATATTTTCAAATTTAAATGTCCATTAGGTATTTCAAGCACACCACATCTTTCTGGGATTTACACTACCAAATTTGAAGTACTTTGTAATAGCAATCTGGAAAGCAGACAAAAACACCTTGCCATGTTACATGATCAGTCTTTGTCAGCTGAGGACTCCTTTATCTCTGGCTTTGTTCAATTCAACAAACACTCAAATGACATTTGAACTAACATTAAACATTGCCCTCTGGCTCCTCACACACTGTGCTGCTTCTCTACCCAGGCAGCGTCCACTGTGGATAATCTCTCCTCCTTTGCGTTCTAACCCCACACATCCAGTTTGTCCTAAGCATGCCAACTCTTTCCTGATGTGGAGACAGCCCAGATTCCAGGTCTTCCAAACAACACAACTGAGCTGGACACCCTTTGCAGAGTGGTCAGTGCTTCTGATCTTGCTGGATGGAGATTTCTGAAGTACAAGAAATGCATCTCAGATGTTTTCACTGCATGTATCAGTGCTGAAGCTATGAATGCAGTAGGCAAACCAGGACAGGTTGACCACTTCATCTTTTATTAGTAGTCCTATAATTCCCTGGCCATATCTTTGTAAAGTATCTCACTATATGCATACTATCTGATTATTTGATTTATAGTGGGCTGGTAGTCTGCTCAGGCCTACACTAGAGCACATGGCCCTTTTCCAACAGCCATGCTTTTTCATGCCTGTATCCCAGGCCTTTATGTATCAACTGCTTAGTCAGTTATGAGGCAGTGATAAGAATATTGCCACATCTTAGGGCCAGTGAAATAGCTGAGTGGGCTACTCACTTGCTTAGGTAAGCACAGGGTTTCAATCCCTGGCACCACATGCCATGCCAGCCTCACGCTCAGGAGCACTGAGCTGTCAAAGAAGTCCAGGAAGATGACACAGACCTGTAATCCCAGGACTAGGGAGGCAGAAAACGGGCAGATCACTATGAGTCTGAGCTGTGTAGTGAGACATGCACAATCTCTCTAGCTTTATCCTTATATAAACCCACATATCTGTTCATTTTTCCAAGTACTCAGGGGCTGGTGTGTTTCATGTGCTAGTCTCCAGTTGTTAGCATTTCATCATTCCCTGCCAAGGATCACAACCCACAAACAAGGTTACATCCTAAGGGTCCTTATGTAACACCTAGTTTACTTAACAGTTGCACCAAAAGCAAACCTGATATACTGAAAAGGTAGTTCTCCAAGAATCACAATTTGAAATTGACCAAGTCCTCTGGAAAAATGATCACCATGTAAAGGTATTTAATTGTTGATTTTTAATTGATTATAATATTCTTTCCATAAATTGTTATAAACTTATCATTTGTAACTGGTGGCCTGTGAATAGAAGAGTGATCAATGTAAGAACTCCTTCCCTAAGAAATTATTTGGTAGCGTCCTGGAAAACCTCTGTATTTAGACACTGTCAATCTAGTTAGCAAAGTTTTCTAAAAAATAATAGAAAGTCTCTGGAGAAAAATGCTATTCTAATACATGTTTCCTGAAAGTATTTTCTGTATGTTACATATATTTATTTTGAGAAAAGTCAGAAAATATCAGTGATTAGAAACAAAAATATAAAACCACTCTATGGAGCTGGACATCATTATAGTATGTTATTGTAATCCCAAAGAACTATTAATATTATCATAATATTTAGCATTTTCACATAGAAATAATAATAATAATTTGTTCTTGTATTTATTTATTTTTATGTATTTTGCACAGCTATGTGGCTCTGTTCATAGTGATCCTCCTGTTTCAACCTTCCCAGCACTGGGATTACAGGAATGCACCATCACACCTAGTTTTGGTGGCTGGCTTGGTGCATCCAGAGAGAGGTCGTCGTGGTATGTGATACTCCCGATTGAACCCAGGTCCTTCTACTTGTCAGCCTGGCAGTCCAGCGATCTCCGCGACTCACAATTTGCTTATTTGTTTGATGAAGCACTTAACAGTGAGATTTTCATGTGTAATTACAATTTACATGCTTATGATTTAAATGTCTCATATTATTATCTAGGCATTTGAGGAAAGTAAGATTTTATCAACAATGATCATCCTATATAAATTTGTATTGATAAGTAGTATTCTTTTCTAATCTTCACAAGTCAATCTAAAAATAATTTCATGGCAGATCACAAATCTCCTTAGAGTTTTAAAGAAAATGTTGAATTTTACCTAAAAGACACAGCTCAAGTTAGCCACAAAAATTCTCCCTATATTTATACCAGTTAGCAGAGAAGTAGCTTGAAAATGTTGGGTTGAGATAAATTGCATGAGTTTAAAAGTATCAAGGGTATTTTAGCTGTCTCAGTGAAGAGACATTCCAAAACCTTGCAGCACAAGAAACACTTTGAAAGTCAG
The DNA here is from genome assembly GCA_004027165.1 of Ctenomys sociabilis. Lineage (NCBI taxonomy): Eukaryota > Metazoa > Chordata > Mammalia > Rodentia > Ctenomyidae > Ctenomys > Ctenomys sociabilis. The sequence continues at coordinate 56,768 of PVKA01009037.1, forward strand.
CCTTAAACTTAATCCCATAGGAGCAGGGCTTGGCAAGCTAGTCAGCATCTTTCTTGTAACCCTAAGAAGTTCAGATTCCAGTAAGCCTCCATGCATTTTGCAATCCAGACTCTACCCATGAATCTTTCTTTCTTCTGAGTTTACCACATTTTCTAATTTTCATAAAACATCATACAAATGCTCTAACTGCTGTCTATCACTCAATCATAAAAGTGCCATTGTGATTTATAGTCTCTGAAAGTTAATAAAGTCTCCCCTGCTCAATTGGTGGGGAGAAGGATCTGGAATCACTTTATAAAGTGTACCTAATAATAATATGACAACAAAATGCCACGTTATCATTAGCTCAAACTGAACTGAGGCAGCCACCTCAGTACTTGGCTATCTTTGAAACAAAATCACATTCTTGAGGAAGTGGTGTTGGTAACTCAATAAGCAGCAGCTGTTCTTGGGGCTTCAAAAAGTATGTTTCATCCTTTGATCAGTGCTCAGTATCCAGCATTATGTCCCATTATAATTGAAGGCCAAAACTCAGGTTAGCTACTAACTGGAAAACCTCAAGGCAAATAAATACATGAAGAAATTTCCTCCTAATCTGAGGATCCTGTCTCAATTGAATGTACTCCACTCACATCAATTTCTCTGTAACATTAATTTGCGCTTATTACCCAGAAATTCCATACACACAAAATGATTGCTCCATTCCTTCCAATCTTTCTAATGAGTGCTACATCCCAGGGCCATTTTAAAAGCTTTCTAAAGACCCTTTTAAATTGAAAGGTGATATCATGGAACGTAATGTTTATTTACAAGATGGATGATCCCAAGCTTCCAGAAGTCTCCATAGAAATAACAACCCAGAAACATGCAGTGCATTTATTAGAAATTTAAACCCATCAATTTTACATGATCTACCAAGGAGAGTGTAGAATGCTAATGAAGCTAATGAGAATTTGATGTTGACAGAAGATTCATTTATAAATAAAAGTGGCCAGAAAGATGATTAAATCAGATGAAGGTTTGTCAATATCCATTCCACAATAGATCTCACTACGAAGACAACCAATGGTGCTTTCAATAACAACAGTAAATAACAACTGTGGTTCTATGTTGTACTTATGTGGTACTTTTCAACAGCGGAACTAAGGAAAAGATGTGTATTGAGTTGTTTTTGGGTTCTTGGCAGCTTGGGCTCAAAGTATCTACTTCAAAGAGAGGTTTGAGTCAACACTGTGGTCATTGTAGTACCCCAATGGTTTTACTCAGGATTGTCAACTGGTGATATTTTATACTAGGGTACCCCATAATAATGTAGGCAAGAGACCCAGGAAAAGGGTGGTGTTGAAATAACTATGGTCATCTAGCCTACAAGACCTTACTTCTCTCACTGTATCTCTAGATGCTTTTAGGTTTTCAGTCTAAATATCAGTGCTAAATACATCCATTTTATTTCCTAATTAAGGTCAGTAAAAGTCTCTGTGCATTCAAAAGGAAAAGAGAAGAATGTATAACTCATAAAACATTTTAACTTTTAAAAAATATTTTTATTTTAGGGCTGACGAGATAACTCAGCTGAGGCAAGCAAACAGGAACCACAGTTCAATCTTTGGTACCATGTACTGCACCAGCCCCACCTCCAGGGTGACCACAAATAGTTACTTTTACTAGTGCATATTTGCAACACATAACGATTACATTCATCATGGGGAGTTGGTCTATGCCACATAACACATCTTAATTTTTTTGAAGAAACACCAAATTATTTTATTTTTTTTATTTTCCATAATTTTATTGAAGAACAAATAGCAATGAGACAGTTTCAGATCAAATTAGTAGAACAGATTCAATAATTAATACATTGCATATTGTTTTCATAGTGTTTTTGTACAAGGTACATACATGATATTCTATTTACAAACACTTTTCAAATATAATATTGATGATAAAAATACCAGTTAAATGACAATTTGTAAACTTCTGTGTGTTCTCTTCTGCTATGTGTCTGTTCTTATGAACTACGATTTCCATTAACACTAATATAGTATTAAAAAAAGTATTTAATTCCTATCAGCCTGGCATAAATGTCTCCAATCTGATGATCAATAACATTCTGTTCTGCACTAAGGACTAAAGGACATAGTGACAGATAAGAAAACACATACAGAGAGTACAGAGAGTAGCCTGCGTCAGATTTATACTACTGTCCCTTAAGAGGGACAGAAACAAGCTGGAGGGGTCAGACCTGACAGAAAGTACTCCTGTGGTAGGACTGCACGTGAACTGAGTGATTGGAGGAAATGAAGAAACGAACATAATTCAAGGAAGGCACAGCGCCTGCTCCATGTGCAGCAGTCCGTGGCTGTGCTTTAGATCCTGAATGTTCCCCCAAAACAATGTGACACAAGCTTGGTTTCAGCCTAACACCGTTGGAAGGTAATAGAACCTTTATCAAGTGAGCACAGCAGGAGGGTTTGGGTTATGGCAGGTGTGCCTGATGGGTATGTGGGACCCCAAGGTTTTCTTCTCTGTTTTGCTTTCTGACTGTGAGGTAAGTGAATTTTTGCTCTGCTCTGTATTCTACCATGCCGCCTTCCCTGCAGGACCCAAATTATAAGGTGAGTATCACATTAGCTTTTAAAGTGGTAGAAATTTAACAGAGCCATGATGTAGAAAAAGGGTGAGCCTTGAGGAGGCAGAACGAGGGCCAGCAGAAGAACAGCAGTGGGAACAGATTCAGTTCCCAATACAAATTCCTTCATCTCTTTTGTACATCTGAGACTGAAGACTTTATAAGAATCAAAGACTTATTTTGACTTAACGTTTTGGAGTCTGAAAAGTCCAAGCCTGGATGGCTAAATCTTGGAACAGTCTTGTGCTGGGTCTCACTGTGGCAGATGGAACTACATAGCAGGAACATATGGAAGAGTAGAGAGCGATACATGTAGAAGTGGGTGCAGACACCAGATGTCATGGCTTAAATAAGAAATGTTGCCTAGGTACTCGTGTGCAGAGGGCTGGGCCCCAAAGCAGCAGCAATGTTCAGAAGTAGAACCTAGAGAGCCAGATGAAGCGTGAGAATTTAACCTCAGCAATGGATGCTCTTAGATGGGGTCAATCGCGGGAAGTGTATCCCTGGAGTGTGTCTTCTAGAGGTGTCACTTTCTTTCTTTCTTTCTTTCTTTCTTTCTTTCTTTCTTTCTTTCTTTCTTTCTTTCTTTCTTTCTTTCTTTCTTTCTGTCTCTCTGTCTCTGTCTCTGTGTCTCTGTCTCTGTCTCTCTGTCTCTGTCTCTGTCTCTCTGTCTCTCTGTCTCTCTGTCTCTCTCTCTCTCTCTCTCTCTCTCTCTTTTCTCCTCCACCCTGTATTGTCATTTCTGTCTTGGAGGAAGCCAACCATGCACAGGAGCTTTGGAAACCATGAGTCAAAGTGCACCTCTGCTCTGTTGGTTTTTTTCTCAACTATATAGTTACAGTGACGAAGAGCTGACTAATGCACTGACCACATGGGATGGTCTCATTCTATTACAGGTCACCCTCATGATAACTAATATTCTGCAAGTGAGCATTAATCCTTACAAAGTAGTGCCTAGATCTATTTATCCCACACTCAGCCATACATATAATATAATATAATATAATATAATGTAATGTAATGTAATGTAATGTAATATAATATAATATATTCATATTTATATATACTCATAATATTTATATATACTCATATATATTTATATATATGAGTATATATATTTATATATAAATATAAATGGTAGATATATATATGAGTACATATAAATATATATATTATTTATTAGAAAGTACATATAAGTATGTATATAAATATATATATAATTTTTATTTATTTGGTTATTTGATACAGGGTCTTTCTATGCAGCTCAGACTCATAGTGATCCTCCTTTTTCAGAACTGGGATTACAGGCATACACCATCACACCTGGTTTCAATGGCCAGGTCAGCACTGGGCAAGTGCAGCATGCAGTACCAGGGATTGAACCAGTGTCCTTATGTTTGATGGGCAGATGCTTAAGCCAATGAGCTATCTTCTTGGCCCCTGGCCCCTACTCCTACAGAACTCAACACTGTTATACTACAGACCAAGTTTCTAGCACATGAACTTCTAGAGGATAAACCATATTCAAATTATAGTTCAAAATACATGCTATGACAGTGCAATAAAATGGCCTCCTTAGGAATAAGAAAAAGAGGAGATGTAGGTGGAATCACTATGTGGTCCATAATCCCATAACTGTATTTGGGCAGCACACAAGAGCGTGGAGACAAAATGGTAGAGATAAAAGTAGATTTTGTGTCTGCCCTATGGATTTGATTGTTCCACAAGATAGGATAGTAGACACCACATGCCTCCACGGAGAACCACAGCTCCAGAACATCTTCCTCAGAAGTAGAAGGTGAGACTGGCCCAGTTTAGAGGTTGAGAAAGCTTTTCTGAGAAAGAAACACTTGAAAACTCATTGGAGTAAAAGCAAACCAATTTAAGGAGAAGGGCCATAAAGTATTCCAGAGTAGTATTCTTCTAGTGGAGCTAGAAGAATCAGGAAATGGGAAATAATTTCGGTCACTGTAGGTCATGGTAAAAAACTGTGTCTTGTCTGAGGAGTCATTAAGTGTGTTTTTGCTGTTTGCTTATGATTTCATTGAGAGAGAGAGAGAGAGAGAGAGAAAGAGAGAGAGAGAGAGAGAGAGAGAGACAGACAGACAGACAGACAGAGACAGAGAGAGAGAGAGACAGAGAGACAGAGACACACAGAAAGAAGTTGAATTATACTTTGAAAAAGTCTTTCAGCTATAGAGTGGGCAGTAGGTGAGAGGAGACCAGGGGGTATCCAGTGGGCCCACCCCAACATCAGACTCTGCTAGACTTATTAACATTCTGAAAGGTCCATGTTTGGAGGTGATTACTCTGTGTCATTCACTCACTCCTTTAGTCAGGCTTCAATATGGTAAATGCCATTTTGAAAGTAGAAATTAGATTTTCATATGTCAACTATCAAACTCCTAACTTTTAGTACTTCCAGATTACTGCTGTTTTCCAACAATATTTCCACTGGACTTATGTATTCTCAGTTATGTCAAGTTAACATAACGGAACTATATAAGCTACTCTATCAATTACCATAATAAATAGGTGATATCTATCCAGACAAAATTCACTCATTTATATCAATTACTATCTTAAATAACTGTGTGTCAGATTTCTCAAAATAGAAAAGTGAAGTTAATCTGAAAAATAAACTATTCAAAAGTCTGAAAAATCTGCAAAATAGTCTCAGCTCTACATTTATATTATTTCTTATGATGGTATATACCTAACATACTAATGAGATGAAGTTACAATAGCTTATATGGACAGTTAATTGAAAATAAGTATGTTTATAAAGGTTTATGGAATAGATTTTGGAAAAGTAAAGGAGTTTCTATAACCAAGGGTATGTTCTATGCCTATCCAGCAAGAAATGTCAATAATTTCTGATTGGGTGGTAAATTAAGGCAAATTATTATTATTTCCTCCTAAAAATTTGTCTCTTTTTCTACAGAAGACATGCACTCAAAACTACTAGTATTCATACTTTTTTTACACTGATTTATTGATTTTCAGCTCAGTCACAATAAGCTACACAAGCAAGGCAGGTTCTATTATTTTCCACATGCTCTTGTGTTTATGTGAAGGTTAAGCCTTTGTTGGAGGTGGGGAAAATGAGAAATATTTAAAATAAAACAATATGAGGAATTCCTCAGAGAAACAAGAGAATGTGAAAAGTGATGCTAGACTTATTAACATTCTGAAAGGTCCATGTTTGGAGGTGATTACTCTGTGTCATTCACTCACTCCTTCTCTTTACAGAGAAGAGTGGCAGAGCAGAGCTGTGATGTGGAACTACTCTGATTTTGCAAGCTCTCTGCTGTGGTTTGAGTCTTTTTTTGACATTTGACAGTTAGAAACAAAAGCAAAATGTAAGCCAACAACAACGAGACCAGACACACACTCCTGAGATAATTCTATCCAAGGCTAACTCTAAGAGTTGTTTGATGTAAATCTAAGACTCAAGAAAAACAGGCACGAAGAGCCTGGGCATGTCTTCCTGCTCCGTGCACACTGTGGGGACAGGAACCCCCTCCTGGATGGATGGGCCTACAGGGGGAGCCCACAAAGGCCTTACTTAGAGATCTCTTAGTCATTGCCCTTAAATCTGGTTGCTGATTCATTTGTCATTCATTCAACAAACATCCATCCACTGGTTAAACCTCTGCTCTGTAGTCTATGGACTAAATGATGCAGCCAGTATTGTGGTCATTTCACAGATGAGAAAAGGGGACAATACAAGACAGAGGGGCTTGCTCTGTGATGAGGAGACAATACAAAACTCAAACCATGATCCTGGTTTCTTGGCCAAATACTGTTTGCTTTATTTTGATTTTGCTACTATTCAGATTTCAGGCCCCAACATGAAGAATGGTGACAACCAGCATCCAGTAGTGCTGCTGTTTAGGGAGCCTAGTTGGGACAAACTTCTTAGAAATTTCAGGAAGCCATGAAGAATTAATTTTTTCTCTACCTCAATAATAGAAAAAGCTACAAAAAATAAAACATAGACTTAAGCAGAGGTTGACAAGAACATTTAATCTTTTCATAAGTGAATCTAAATCTAAATTCTCTATTTTTAAAAGAAGTCTTTCTGTTCAGAAAATTTGGGGCTCAACTGAGTTTCATGATGTTACAGTACAGGTTCTCCTATGTCCTGAGTCTTCACTGACCTTAAAAGGCTAGGGCCAAAATGTTGGCTGGCCTTGCGGCTCTTCTATTTCCCCAGTTTTGATCTGTGAACTTAGGTTGTTAACCATTCAGAAGAAAAGCTGATTAGTACCCTGCAGCATATGCCATTTACTTTGCCCTATCTGACTCAATTGTTTTTAGTTGTTGTTGTACATTTCTATTTGTATTTCTTCTTTTCACTTCTTATACTAGGGAGACTATATGATATTTACACAGGTGTGTCTGGTTTATTTCACTGATGAGTATATGTTCACGTGGCATCCACTTCAATATAAATGCTTCAAGCTTATCTTTCTTAATAGCTGAGGAATACTCCATTATATAGAAATACCATATCTTTTTCAACCATTCCTCATGTGATGGACATCTTGGTTGTTTCCAAGATTTTGCTATCACAAATTGTGCTGCTATAAACATAGGTACACATATATCACTATGATACAATGTTTTCAGTTCCTCTGGGAAAATTCCCAGTAGAGGGATAGCTGGGTTGAATGGGATTTTCAATCCTACTCTTTTGAGGAGTCAGAGGAAAGAGATCAAAGTTTTATAGTGTGCCTGGGGAGAGTCACATGGAGAGAAGACTTTCTCTCAGGCTCTCACGGAGAGCAAACTGGTCAAGCATTGGCCGTGACTCATCCACATGGATGATACAGACAAAGGATCTACAGAATAAGATACAGGACTACAAGATAAACCCTGAGGGGACTTCACTGACCACATCAGAAACAAAAACTACATGTTTTGGTACATAGGTCTTGCTCTATCTAAGTCTTAACATTCTAGCAGAAAAGCATAAAAATGAGATATACAACGTGGGGCCATAGTAATAAGTTGAGCTGTAAATGGCTCCGGTCGACAACTTCTTCAGATAACTCACTATTGTTGTAGAATGCTGGACTGTATTGGATTGTGTTGTTGAGTTCAGGCACCTAAATTGCTTGAATGACAATGGAGTGCCCATCTTTGACAGGTGTAGACAAAGGAAGGGGTATAGAAAGAATCATGATGTGTGTATGGACAGTACAGTTAGGATAGATATACCATGCTTCTACACAATTCAATGAGAGGCAAGATTTGCACTAATGGTGGTTGGACAGGATATTATGTCAGCTTCTAGTACTATGGTAATCCACTAGGAAAATAACAAGATAGAAAGTATTAATTATTGAATCTTTTATATAATTCAGGTATAAAAATAAGATGTAAACAGCTACACTCTCTTAATTTACTGATAAGGGACATACGCTATAATAATGTCTATAGGTATATCATGTATGCACCTTATACATTACCAAAACATTATGAAAACAGTTTGCAATGTATTAATTTATCAAATCCATCCTGTTAAGGTGTCTCATTGATATTTGTACTTCAATAAAATAAAAAAATAAATAAATATTTTTTTTTAAAAAAGAAGTCTTACTGTTCAGATAATTATTTTTCAAAAATCTACAGAATGGTGACCAATTGCCCTATAAGTAGCAGCTCTTATGCTGTCAAGGAGGATCTCTTAGTCTGCTGTTATAGAAGCGATGGAATGAAAGTCATATCAGCATACTTGACCAAATGAAAGTGTCACTCCCTTGCTGTAAAAGTCACCAACTTACTGAAGTGAACTTACTTGCTGTGTAACATAGCAATTCCTGTAGCTTAGGAATTGTGCATTTGAAGAACCATTTTCATCCTTGTTCTCAGATAACCCCTTGGACTCAATGAAAAGTTCCCATGATGAACCAGGTGAAAATTTCAGCCACTCCTCATGAAGATATTAACATACTTGGGAAAAATTCACTATGTTTACATTGCATTAGTTTATTTCCAAATGCTTTTACCCTCATACCCTTAGGAGGTGAGTTGGGACAAGAAATGGCATCATTACTGAATTGAGTATAAAGCAAGGTATCCAGAAATAGAGGCTGTGTGGCTCACTTCCTATAGACTTCTTGGCCGGGACAATATTGACTCTGAGATTTACGTCCCTGTCAAAGTCAAAATCACATCATTAAAACACGGTTATGAGTATTTTCACAGGATGACTAAGTCTAAATGTTATTTTTACATAACTTGAAAGTAAGTCACAGGTAACATTACACTAGGGAAATCTCTATTACTTAAGTAAATACTATGCTGAGGCAATGTAGATTACCTATTTAAAAAGAAGTCCTATTTACCAAGCTTGGTGGCACACATTTGTAATCTCAGGACACTTGGAGGTTGAGACAGGAGAATTACAAGTTCAAGCCCAGCCTTGAGAATTTAGAAAGTTGTTCAGAGAAAGTTGATGAATAATCATGATCCCAAAGAACACTATAAATAATAATGATACTTTAATTTATTTCAAGAGATTCACTCTACTTTTTGAAAGTTTTAGTCTTTGAGAACCCCAACACCCTGGGGTCTGCTCTTTCTGCTATCTAATTGGGTGAGACAAATATATTCATGCAGGTCCAAGAGTGAGTGCACTTGAGTGTCTAACTTTGTGCTCTCTTGGAGAGGTGGACAAGTGCATCTTTCCTCCCATAGACTGGGCAGTTCTGTCTGATACACACACATACTGTTCAGTGTTCTACAGCACAGGGACATCACTTTATGAGACTAACTGTGGGTAGAGGGCTAACAAGACCTATTAGATAGGTTTGTGTAATGAGGCAGCAAGACACAAAGTATAGCACAGGTTCATTTGTTTACACTAAAATAGTTCATAAATCACTACCATCAGTTGCTCTGAGCAGGGTTCAAAACACAAAGAACTGGAGCCTGGATCACAGCCAAAGAGGCAGGAATGAGCAGTCCAGTCTTAGGTCATCCCACGTGGAAGGAAGGAGGTCCACCTGCCAAGGCCAGTGAGGGGGACTCCAGACATCCTCCAGGCACAAAAACCCTAGGAAACTCATATCTGGCTCTATGTCCTTCCTAACTGAAGGTTGATTTAGATTATAAAGAAGATGATATGGTGGGATTGCAAAGAAAGCATTAGTATGAAATTTCATCCCTTGAGCATTTATTTAGAACCTGCGAGCATTGATGCAGTACCTGTAAGTATTTATCGATCAGTCAGCCTCTTCCTTACACCACTGCACACACTAGGAGCACAGAAATGAGCACACAGAGCCTGTGAGCTCTCTCACCAGAGGTGGCAGCCTGCTGGGACATAAAGCAGCCCCTAGAAAAACAGGCAGGCCACATCAGAAATGAGGGCAGAGAAATGTGGTGGCAACACACAAGCAAAGGCCAACTCATCTTAGGAGTGCTGTGTGATGGTCTCAAGGAGCGGGGCATCAGGACACAGCAGGTACGCAGTGTGAACACAGGGCAAGACTCAAGGGCCTACACCAGCCTCATAGCAAGCACCAGGAATCACATTATGAGGACTGTGGGAATGAAAGAAGGATGCTGCCCTTCAGGAAACGTTCTAGCCACTACTCCGGAAGGTAGCATGTTTTTAACTCCTGGAAATTAATTGCATGTGAAATGCATACTAATTAGAATTACTTTTTATTTATTGCCTTTAAACCTCCATAGTATTTCCTAGAAAATTATGTGAAAGATAGAAAAATGTCTAAAATGATGCAATAGTGATTTTAACAGATACATAATCCAGTGTTATACAGAAGCACAAGAACATAGAAATGGAACAGATTCAATCTCATTACCAATTAAAAATTTGAAATACAGTGAATTTCAGTTTATCATATAACTACATTTTACTAATGGATGGCATCTAATTCTAGGAAATCCCTGGGGATGTAGTTCCATATAGTAGTCAAAGTATTTTTTTATATATATCGTTAACTTCAAATGAAAGCAAAAACAAAACATCTATGGATGAACACATTCACTTTTGCATGACCTATATTGAAACTATGAAAGCAAATTGAATTTTTAGCATGAATAAGAAAGTTAAATCATGTACATTCTTTGTGCAGATTATGGCATTATAATTAGCATTTGTGATTCTGAAACCTCTGAAGCCACATGGAAAGCTTTTAAACATAATGATTACTGGAAAGGCTTAGAAAATGGCATGCACAGTATTTGGGCCACATAAAGTATTTATTTTTATAGACAAGAATCCAGAAGGGGCACACAAAAACAATGGTATTATGTTAGAAATTTTGGCTGAGTCCTTAGACATTCTATTAATTTTTAACAGCACTAATGAAATAGTTTGGATCATTTGATCAACCTCACAGTAAGGTGAACAACAAAAACATAGCATTTTTGAAAAGTCTTGGACATTTGAAGACCATCATATTAAGGTAACAATATATTCACACATAAAATTAAGCAAAAGGACTTCTTGTGGAGGAAATAGATTCATTCCAAATTCTTCCTTGAATAGACTTGCAAGTTCTGATTAGAGTGTCTCTTCTTCATCTGAGCACACTGGAAGAACATAGTCATCAAAATTATCCACTTATCTTGCATCTCAAATTAAAAGCTCTGTATTATAAAGCTCAACATGTCAGGCAGAGTCTGGCTGGGGATTGATTCTGTAGATTAGAACATTTCCACCAAAGTATTTGGTTTGTGAGATGTCTAAGTAGATTAATTGAAGTAGAAATAAATGCATTATTTATTATTTAACACTTAAGGAAAGCAGTCAGTGAACTAGGTTTAATAATGATTTCTTCTAGACACTCACCACTGAATAAGAATTAGGTGAGTACAACCAAGTCATTATTTGAGAGGTTCATCAAGTTTAATAAGTAGAACTTTTTAAAAGATGCAATCAGAGTTATGATTTGCATCCAACATTGGAAAAGGTAAGTGATGCTATATAAGGCAGCTCAATTATTAGACCTCTTTAGGTAAGTAGGAAGGAATTCTACAGTGTCAACGGTGGCCTTTTCCAATAAGGAATTTACTTCTGACTTCTGTAGGTCAATCTAGGGGACCTTTAGCAGGAATATATTAAAGTATCTCAACACTAGTGGTGAATATTAGTTATTTTAGAGTGGGAAGAAGACTTCTGATGCTATTATAGATGCCTGGATTGCTGCTAGAATAGCTACATTTTTGAAAATAGGAAGCATGCATGTTCATGTAAAGGAAAGCTGATTTTGGGCCTGTAGTATGACCTAGAAGTTATTGGGTTGCCAGAAACCTCAGCAAGTACTCATCTTAGTGCGTGAAGTTTCTCCAGTAGAGAGGTTCCAAGAGTCCTCTTTCCTCAACGGAGGTAGCCTTTAACTGAAGAATCATTAACCTTGGCATACGTCTAGCTTTGAGAAACTGAAAAGATGCAGATGATGAACCGTCCAGCTGCCCCTCAACCCAAGGATGACCTCATAATTAGCTCACATACTATGAAAGTATAAGCCTTATAGAAGAATGATTTAAAATGTTGTAATTAACCTCTCAATTTTAAATGACACCTATGACAGACAGATATAGTTGGATTAAATGTAGTTGACAATTCAAGTGCTGACATAAAATTGGTACCCAATGTATACGAGGCCCTTCATTTTTTCCATATTGCTTCAATTTAAAAACTGTAATAATTAAGAACATGTAACATGTTATATGAGTTTTTAACAAATTTCAAAATGTACAACATTGGTACTTATAGGGTACAATAGTTACTGTACATCTTTAGGATTCAGTCATTTTGCATTAATTTAAAATTCATCCCATTGAATTGAAACTGTTTCCTTCTTTTGTGGATTCTAGCCTAACCTACAACATTTATCTTTCTCTGCCTGTCTTATTTCACTTAATGCAGTATTCTCCACATTTATCCATATTGCCACATATTCCAGGATTTTCTTCCTTCTTGAAGGCTAGGTAGTATTCTGTTCTATATACATACCCACATACTTTCCTCATCCATTTACCAAACAGTGGACATTTAGGTTGTTTATACATCTTGGATAGTATGGCTAGTGCTGCAGTGGGCATGGGAGTCCACATCCTTTTTAGATTCTGACTTCAATTTCCTTGAATTACATCCAGAAGTGGAATTTCTGGATTGGATAATGGTTGTTTTTTAATTTTCCTTTATTCCTCGCAGATTCATTTAATTCTTGCTTCTAATGTCAAATTGCACCATCCGTAAGGATTCTAGCACCTACACACCTTCAATATAATCCCATTTCTGTATTATGACAGTCGCTGAGTGTTTTGTATGAAGAATACTCATGATGATGGGTGAAGCTAATGTTGCAATGTGACCACCTAGCATGCTTCTTGCAACATTTATATCATAACAGTGGATTAAGGATGTTAATCAAACTCTGAAAAGTTCATATTGAACTTTAAAGCAGTAGCACAAAGAAAAAAGATATCTCAGAGACTGTAATTTATAGACATCAGATTTCCTGATGGACCAGGACAACTAGAAAATCAAGTTTGATATTCCTTTGCTTTCAGTTTTGATTTATCTTATTGTTTTGGTTTTATTGTTATTATTACATAACAAATCATATCTCTTAAATCTACATAGACTTAAGATTTGTCTATCATTAAATTAATTTTAAATAAAATAACCAGATTTAAGTTGTAGTACAACAAATACA
>PVKA01009038.1:0-21292 GCA_004027165.1 Ctenomys sociabilis
GTTAACATCCTAAGATCACAAGTCAGAGTTGGAGAAATAGAAGAGCCACAAGGCCAGCCAACATTTTGGCCCTAGCCTTTCAAGGTCAGCGAAGACTCAGGACATAGGAGAACCTGTACTGCAACATCATGAAACTCAGGTGAGCTCCAAATTTTCTGAACAAGGAGATTATGGAGCCACAGAGGAAAGAGATTGAAGTACTAAAGTGTGCCTGGGGAGAGTCACATGAAGAGAAAACTTTCTCTCAGGCTCTCACAGAGAGCAATCTGGTCAAGCATTGGCCGTGACTTATCCACATGGATGACACAGACAAAGGAACTACAGAATAATGTACAGGACTACAAGATAAACCCTGAGAGGACTTCAAGGACCACATAGGAAATATAAAGTTCTTGTGTTGGTATATAAGTCTTGATCTACCTAGGTCTTAACCATCCAGCAGAAAAGTATAAAAATGAAGTATACATCATGAGCCCATAATATTAAGCTGAGCTGTAAATGGCTATGGTCGACAATTTCTTTGAATAACTCCCTATGGTTGTAGAATGCTGGACTGTGTTGGATTGTGGTGTCGAGTTCAAGCACCTAAGTTAGTTGAATGTCAATGGAGTGCCCACTTTTGACAGGTGTAGACAAAGGAAGGGTTGTAGAAGGAAAAAAATCATGATGTGTGTATAGACAGTACAGTTGGGATAGATAACGCTGTGCTTCTACATAATTCTATGAGAGGCAAGATCTGCACTAATGGTGGTTGGACAGGATATTATGTCGGCTTTTAGTACTATGGTCATCCACTAGGTAAATAATTATTGAATTTTTGATATAATTCAGGTATAAAAATAAGATAAGTAAGCAACTATACTCTTAATTCATTGATAAGAGATATCTGCTAAAATAATATCTGTAAATATAATATCATGTATGCACCTTGTACAATACCAAAACGTTATGAAAACAGTTTGCAATGTATTAATTCATCGAATGTGTATGGTTAAGGCGTCTTAAAACTGTCTGATTGACATTTGTATTTTAATAAAATAAAAATAAAGGAAATAAAAATAAAATAAAAAAGAAAGAGAGGAGCAGGGAAGTAACTTACTCTAAGTCTCTTTGTGACTCTTTCAGGTACCCTGTGGCAAGGGTACCTCTGAGTCTCTGCTCAGTGCTTGGCGTAAGTGGTGGAACTGGCCCTGTGCCTGTATGTGGTCTAGTGTGGTATTAGACCATCGGGCTGCATGCCCATACTCTTTCTCCAGTTATAGTTCCTAAATGTAAAAAACTGACATCTTAATATCTTTTTCTCCTCTCTCTCCCTCCCACTTACTTCTGCTGCCCTGTGCCCAGGATCAAGCCTAGAACACTTTACATTCCCAGTTTTGAGACCAGGTTCCATTTGGTTGCCCAGGCACCTTGCCACGACTCATTGGCTTTAGTGTCTGTCCGTGTGGAGTTACAGTAGTGCACCGCTACATCTGGCTGATTTTTCTCTGACTTATGCATCGGTCTCTCATTCGGTGCTAGATTCAGATGTAGGAAAGAATTCTATTTATTAGAACCCTAAGTTCTCAATGATATTTATGAGGCTCAGACATGGCACCATTGCGATGCCAATGGATCTTGAGTCTCGAAGTGTAAGTGAGGAGATGATTGGTGGAGGGGAACTTCAAGGAAATGAACGTGCTCATCTATAATTAAAACACATGCAGTGTAAAGCAGTGGGCATGAGTGAGTGGTACAGACAGTAAAGGGAGCCCAAGCTACCCCTTCTCTCCTTGTGTTTTGTTTCTTTTAGGAGGGAGCCAACTAACATGGCAGTCAACTTATTTAAATGACTCAGAGCTAAAATATGCAACTTCATGTACAGTTTTGCTGAGAGTGAACTAAGGAAGCATCATTTTATACAAAGGACAAAACATCTTCCTTTTTCATTGTTCTTTTGGTACTTAGTAGATGCCCAGTAGTTTTGAGTCCTTAAAGTAATCAAAGCTGCATAGTTAACTTGGACATGTGAAATTATGGCTCAGTGTTATAAAGTGGTACAGAAATATCTGGGCTCACCCAACCTGCAGAAGGACCCAGCTGACTTATTCAGTGTCTCCATGATGTCCCCAGGCTGTGTCATCATTGTGTTAAGCACCAGACTTGCCCTTCCATGCCTACATCCTGTCCCTTTCTCCTGCCCCTCCTCCTTTCCTGTCTACATCTCTGCTCCTGTGAGGAACAGATATTTCAGCTCTGGAAAACACCAGTCTCCACTCGCACCTACCACTCTCTGCTAGGCTCCCCCTCAGAAGGTCTGACCCGAGAGCCTCTTCCTCTCGTCTTTGAGGTCCCATGCGAGAGCTCTGCCTCCTTAGTCTTCCTCCAGGGCCATGCTTGTCCTAGGCATGTGCCAAAGGGCAGAAGGTAGAGGCACTTCAAGTTGCATAGGTAGATTTCCATCTCAGTGTTTGCCTCCTTTTCATTGGGTCTGGTTTCCCCTTTTCATTCTTCTTGCCTTTCTTGCTACTTCTTCACACTTGGATTTTAAAGTGATGATAGGTTGTGGTCCATTTTCCTGGCTTCTTCATGAAAGATAGAGCCTGATGTATCAAGGAGATTGCAGATGTGCTCTGACATCATGATGTTTAAAAGCAACAAGGGACTCATGGTGATCCTCCTGTTTTCAGCCTCCCCAGCGCTGGGATTACAGGTGGGTGCCACCATGCCTGTTCTTGGTGGCTGGCTCAGCACACCTAGGGGTGGGGCTGATGCAACGTGGTGCTGGGAATTGAACCTTGGTTCCTGTGTTGCCTAAGCAGGCGCTTGGACTGCCCAGCTCTCTCCTTAGCATTTTACTTTTCTGTTTTTAGTTTCTTTTTCATTAAGTAAGGGCTTCTGGCCTATAAACTTTCTTCCTTTTTTTTTTTTTTGGCAGAACTGGGGATTGAACTCAGGCCCTTGCGCTTGCTGGAGAAGTGCTTATTCCACTGAGCCATCTACCCGGCCCTCTGGCCTATAAACTTGATCCTTATTTATTTGGGAAAACATAGTCTAAGGACTAGAAATTTTTAAAAATTTTAAAATATAATTTATTTATTTGGTATAGGGTCTTGCTATGCAGCTCAGATTCATAATGATCCTCTTGTCTCAGCCTCCTCAGCGCTGGGATTACAGGTGTGCACCACAACACCTGGTTTTGGAGAGGTACTAGGGATTGAATCCAGGTCCTTGCACTTGCCAGGCAGATGTGTAGACTGTGGAGCTATCTCTCTGTCCCAGGACTGGAAAATTTAATGAGCTACATTTTAAAGTTTACATTGCGCTAACATTTGGGAGTAGAAACCTCATCCAGAGCCTCTTTGAATCTCACGAAAATGTTGGGTGTCTGTGGAAAGCATGGGGTGAGCAGAAGGGTTTTGGCTGTAAGGCCTTAGGTATGGTGATCACACAGAGGTTCCTCAGCACTGTGGCAGCGTTGCGGTGTGGAGAAGGCCAGGGCCAGAACACAGTTCCTTGCTTGTTTTGCATCCAGCATATGTTTGTTGAGTGCTTTCTGTGTAGTTCACATGGTAGAGGATGCCGGTAGTGTGAAATTTGAGAATTGCTCTTGTCCTGTGGAAACCTGAGTCCATTAAAAAGGAAGTGACCTCTTGGTATTTGGCAGAGAGAGATGGAAGTGTGGCTTGATGGAAACCTCTTGCACTGGTTACAGCTGCTTCAGTCACTGCCACTCTGTGCGGAAGCCGAGTGGTCCAGAGTGTGGAAGGGCCGCCTGGTCACACACATTTAATTCCTGCCTCTGCGGGAATACACCTCAGTGGTAGTGTCTTATGTAAAGAACTGCATATGTTTTTGGTATTGTTCTTCACATTTCTAAGTATAGTTATTTTGTGTGTCCAGTGTGCCTTATTTGTTAAAGCAGAACTGTGGGGTGAGTGATGGGGCTTTGTGGGGGTGAGGGGTGTTCTGTGTGGAGTCCATCCCCCCACCTGGCTGTAAGGTACAGCAGTTGGAGCAGTCGCTGTGGGCGTCCGTTGCCCCACAGCTTTGGGAAACATACCTAGCTATGGTAGGGGAGCAGTGGCAGAGGTGCGCTCTGCCGTGCCTTCCTTTTCAGGAATGACCCATATGAAGTTCCACGACTGACTGGGCCAAGAGCAGACTGAGATGTGGGGAATTATTTCTGTAGTTCGGAATGAGGCACAAGCTCATGCATTCTAAGCTTGGAAGGATGTGCAAGGAAATAGACTCTCAGGTCATCCTTCCCGTCCTGTCTGGACAGTGTTTTTGCATCCTTAGAGCACTTGGTGCTGTGTCACACAGTCTTCAAGTTGAAATTCAGGCTCCGTGTTGTCCATGAGCGTCGGGCCATGGCTGCGCCAGGACCACAGCTGTGACTCATGCCTGACTCACTCAGCCTGTTCAGGTTTTCTTACAGGCAATGAGGCAAGCGTGTGAATCAATTAAAAACACAATTTGCAAACTTAGGCTAATCAAATGGTACAGTGTAGTGACCTGTATTCCGCCATGCTTTCTCTAGATTGTTAGAATTTTAAAAACTTTATAAGAAGAGTTTGTTGAATTTATATGTCTTAGTTATTATAATCTAAAATAAGATGCAGAATCTGACTTAACCTGCTCAAATCTAATCTTATTCTAATTCTGGGTACAACTAATCTATTCATTACATATAGAATTTTTCCTCAGCTAAATGCAATTTCCTCATTTGTTATAGAAGTTTTCCATTGCTACTCAAAAGTGTTATAAATTTCATGGAAGTGTTCTTTGATTTTTTAAGTTACTTTCACATTTTTCAAATATATTGTGTTCAAATACAACATTTCTAATATTTTCAAGATGTTTATCTAGAAATTCACATTTAAATATTCTTCAAATCTGGGAAGTTTGCCTGTAAAGTTTTCTTCCTAGACCGTAGATTATACTAAAGTTTCCTAAAGGGACATGTATGAGCTCTTATTACTCCCATATTAAAAAACCCCAAAATTCCCCCAACTATCAACTGTTCTCAAATTTAGCAGCATCCACAGTTCAAGCACACTTACCTGTTTACATCTCTCTGGCCTTCCTGCTCCAACCCTCTCTATCCTTCCACTGTACCATGCCCTGAGTATACCGTGCTTTCTTTAAACTCCTCCTGCAAGCACCTCCTGGGAAGACAAATTGTGTTGTCAGTGTTCCTCCTTGTAACACACATGTGCTTCCTCTTTAATGCCAGTACTGCTTCCTTTGTGTTTGTTGGTTCTGTCACTTTTGTATCCAATATCCAAGCTTGGTTGGCCTCTGTGCTTTAGGTATCTGTCCTTTATGCTTTTTTCTAGATCTTGTCAACCTAAAAAATAAGGCAGTGCACGTCAAATATGAGAACAACAGATAAGAGAGTTTATTTAGGCCAGAGTTACACAGGATGTCCACCCACTTTTCCAGAATAGGTACGCCAGGGTTTTACAAAATGGCAGCTTATCTCTAGCTGTAAGCTGCGTTTTGTAGGGTGTAGAAAAAATGCCTTCACTTGTTGATCAAGGTTTCCAACCAGTATTGGGGAAAAGGTAGCTGCTTTGTAGGTACTGGGTTGGGTGCGATCTGAGTTTCTAGGTGGACAGAAATGGGGTCCATTTGAAGAGGTGAATAATGTTTTAGGAAACTATTGCTCGGTGCTGTCCGGAGGTCAGCTGGAATCTGCAGCCCAGTTTGAAGGCTCGCGGTCAGCACATCTAGGACCTGGTAAACTCTGTGTCCATTTTAATTTCTTGAAACTGGTGTACTCCATTTTGGTTCTTTTTCTTGACACACCCCTTCTCTCCATAGCGGGCTGTAGGCTTCTTCAGGGCAGGGGTAGCTTCTCATCAGTTCTGTAAGAGAGAGAAGATGAAGCCAGTGTTCACGTTCAGGCCCCCTGTGTGCTTTCCTGACCTGTCTCCCCTGCCCTGCATCCACCAGGATTTCACTTGGAGTGCTGCAGGAGAGGGAACCGGTGCTGCCTGCTGCTGCTGCTCTTCCTTGTTTCTGAGGAATTATGTATTAGTGTCTGTCACACACCTTGTCACTCAGCATTTTACGTGCTGACTGAAAGGGCAAACTCTTTGTTTTTCTAGTTTTTGTTTTTATCTTAGGAAGAGATCAGTGCTCATGGACTTGAATGGAATCAAGTCATATTTGGCCTCTTTTAAGGTAAATGAAGAATTAGAAACAACTCTTTTGCTTTGGAAAACTGTTGTTACTCTAAATGGAAAAATTGCCATGCATTTTTGTTGAAGGTGGAATCCCAGTAGCATTGCTGTTGGCAAATCGGCCGATACAGAGGCTTGCCAGCAGGCCTTTTGCTGCATCAGTTAGCTGTGTCCAGGGAAGGGAAGTGTTTAGTGAGGGAAGTGAGGGCATTGGCTTAGACGCTCTTAGGCAGGTGATGGGTTCTTAAATAACTAGGAGTTTCTGCCCATCTATGTTCTGTTCAAAGCTGTAGACGTTTTTGTAGGTAGCCATTTTTTATTTTTTATTTTATGTATTTGGTACAAGGTCTACAGGATCTCACTACACAGATTGGACTCATAGTGATCCTCCTATGTTCAGCCTTCCAAGCACTGGGATTACAGGTGCGTGCCACCATGCCTAGTCTCAGTTACATCTCAGCAGCCCCAGAGGGCAGGGCTGACATGACATGCCAGGGACTGAACCCCGGTTGCTGGGACTAAAGCAGGTGCTTTAGTCTGCTAAGCTATCTGGTTGGCCCTGGCAATTTTTTTCTGATGGTGTTTCTCCCTTCATTTACTTTACTGCACAATTATGGTATATTTTGTTTACCATATGTTTTACTCAGTTTTTTACAAGCTTCCCCAAAGGGTATGTATTCAATCTGAAGTTTCCTAATATGAGAGTTATAAATACTAAATATGCCATATAATTTAAATTTCAGGGATTAAATTTTCACTCTATGAGTATTTTATTTCTGAAATTTAAATTTTCTTTTTAGACAGTTTTGTTCTATGAGATTGGCATGATTTTTAATAGCACTCTGTGTTTTTGGTTAGAATTGTACTTTTTTTATAGGAACTGTTCCTCCTGGTGACACATCTTTACCTGAAATAATTAGAAATTCTTAAGTAATTGTTATGATTCATCTTAGTTAAATTACAAAAAGTGGTTCTAAACATCAAAGATACAGATATAGTCTGTTTAGTTCAACCCCTATTATTACAGGAGAGGAAGATAGGGCAAATGTTCTTCTCTGTTCTCAGGGCCTTGGGCAAATCCACATCAGAGTCTATGCTAAGTGGAGGTGTGTCAGGTTTTGTCCCAAAGATAACTTAGGAGGAGGTCTTAGGGTTTCAGTGTTTACCAGTTCCCAGTGATAACAGTTTCCTAAAAGTAAAGTAATAGAATTCTTAAAGCACCAAGGTAAGCACATAAAGCTCTGGAATCTTCCTTGGGTAAGTCCAGGTTTCTTGCATTAGAATAAGGAACAGCTTTGGAGTCTGGCCAGGATAATTATTTCCCTTGTCTGAAAGGACAAGGTAGCTGTAGACCAGAGGTGCTGCTGGTCTTGCATTGGATCTGATCACTAGAGAGAGAGCCCGGGAGAAGGACATTATTGCTTTATCTATGGATGGTATACTTTGTTTCTTTTCCCCCCTTTTTTTTCCCCCCCGCAGTGAGGACTGAACCCAAGACCTTGCGCTTGCTGGGCATGCACTCTAGCTAGTGTTTCATTTTGCAACTCTTGCAAATGCCATAGCAGGAAGCAAGTGGTATAGCCTAGAATTTTCTTCTTTCAGGCTCTAAATTAGGAAGTGACTGATTAAAGTGAGCTGTCTGAACACTTTTCTATTCGGAATTTGAATAAGTAGATTTAAGCAGGAGTGAGTCTATCCTGATTTTTAAGACTGATTCTTGATTTTTCTGCCAGGGAAAACTAAGCTCATTGAAAAAAAAAGAAGATGTTCATTTCATTTCTGCTCTTTGGACAAATATAGATAGGTAGGTAGGTAGATAGATATAGACGGACACAGACATGGACAGACAGAGATGGGTGGTAGACAGATAGGACTTGGAATGGGTAGTACCTGGGTGGTGTGTGAGGCCCTGGCCTAGAGGAGAGACTCAACCACCACAGGCTGGGATGTGGTCATGTGACATGCAGAAAAGGTTTTATTTCCAGTGGTTATTTATCTAGTTGGCAATACAAAACTGTACCTTTTTTTGGAACTTCTTGTCTATTGTGTGAGTTATTTCTAAAGCAGGGGGTTGGTTTATATAAGGAAGAGTGAAAAGTGAAAAGACAAGAAATAACTAGGTTAAAGCTATCCTCTATTAACTAGGAATAGCACTAATAATTTTGATCTTTCTGAGTTTTAACGACTTACTGGTGTTTGCAAATTTTAAAAATCAAAACTATATGTGTAATGTGTTCTCATTTGAAATTCTTTTAGAATATTATAATTAGATAATTTTACTTTACAAATCACATATTTGAAGAACTTGTAATCATTTTGGTATTAGGAATATTTACCATCATTTCTACTTAAGGCTTTCTCCTGGATATCTTACTTGCAATTAGATTAGGTGGCTCATAACAGCGCGGCTTATTACAGGCGAGACCCTGTTCATGTAGGATGCGCTTTTCTACCACCTTCTGGTGCTTTGCTGGTGCCCAGATCTTATAGAAAGTTGAAGGGTTTAACCTTTTAGGCAAATATTCTTGCAAGTGGTTTCTATCTTTTTATTATCAAGGGCCTTTGTATAGTTTGAGGGGGAAACAACTGCATTTATTTTCCAGGATGCCAGACTTCACAGTGTGGGGAATGCTGTGGCTTTGGGACAGGGACCAACCACATGTTAGAGAGTGTTTGCAGAAGATGAGTAATGAGGTGTCAAAGTCAGGGTCCAGGGGTGATATATGGGACTTTTCTTTGAGCACCAGGACAGGTTCCGGCAAAGAGAACAGATGCATAGTTCCCCATAGCTGGGCTGCAGAAAGGGAGGGCCACAGGCAGTGTGGAGCGAGCAGAGGGGCTTGTGTCAGTATGCCAGGGACATGCTGTCTTTGGGAGTGGGAGGTCACTGAAGGACTTCATGTAGGAGGGTAATGTGATTGGAGTGTTGTTCAGTTAGAACAACCCTGTGAGGAACAGTGTAAGTGAATGATAGTTTGGGTAGAAGCCAGTTAGAATGTTTTGAGATAGCAGCTGTACAAAATAAAATATTAATTGAAAGACTAATAAATACTTACGCTACTTACAGTTCTAGCTACTATATTGGATACAATGTAAGATATTGATTGCATAGAGGAAAGGTATAAATATGGCTCTTGTCTGTTCTCTGCTGATTTAAAAACCACAAGGAATTGACTATCTTTGTCTCTATGTATAGATCTATCTGTATAGCTATACGTACACAAATGAATAATCAAGGGAAATATGCAGATGACTGTTAAAGATACAAACGGGAAATTCACCTAGAAGGAGGATCCTTTCTGACTAGAGGGAAATATTTGTATTTTCTTTGTACTCATTTTAAGTTTTTTAAAATGTATTTCTTTAGATAGCTCAGTAGAGTAAGTGCTTGCCTGGCAAGTGCAAGGTCCTGAGTCCTGGTACTGAAAAAAAAAAAAAAATTACATAAGGACTGGGGATTTAGCTCAGTTGTGAAGTTCTTGCCTACTGAGAGTGAAGCTAGAGATTTTTACCAGGATAAGAGGAGGGCAATGCGAGGAGAAAGCTTGAGGAGTAGGTAGAAACTTCGTTGTTACAGATAAGCGCTGTAGTTTGGACAACTCAGACTGTTGGGTAGATTTTTTTTTTAAATCAGAAATAGACTATCTAGAGACATAAATTTATGAAAGATCATAATTCCAAAGCATTTTAAATGAGCAAACTGCCCGGTGTCTCTCTCTAATACAGTAGTTGGTGAACAAGTTTAAACTCTTAAACAGTATTAGGTCAGTATTACACTTGACTGCTCATAGTACCACCGAAAACAAAACAAACAATTGTAGCTGACTGTTCTGAGTTTTGTTTATGTTTTGAGATTTTCCCATTGTTTGTTAGTATATAAAGTTTTATTCATTTATATTAGTCTGCAGTAAATGATTAGAGTCCTTGTGGGAAGTTAGCACAAGTGCGTAATGTATCTTAATTCTGTACTCACCCCTCCCCTCACTTGTCACTGTTCATCTTTGAGATTTTTCTTCTGGACTCAGGGTTTAGTGGAGAAGGGTCTTGTGCTCTCTAGTTTTGTTAGCGTGTGTCTGTGGTGCCTATCAGTGGTATAGGCTGGATCTAGCTTGCCAGCTAGGAGGTTTGCAAGCTCCTCAATGGTAACGTTGCATCAGCACTGTTCTCGTTCTGTCATCCGCTCCACTGTAAGGCTAGTTCTCAGAGCCTTGCACTGCTTCCTTCTTGGTGAGTTATGGATCTTGAAGTTTTTCAACCCAAATTTTGGAAAGGAAGCATTGGTGCTTCCTGTCTGGTTGAGGCTAAAGGTGTTGCAGTGCTTCTGTGCCGGGGAGATAGGACCACTGAGGGAAGATTGACGCCAACTTTTCTTCCTTTATTCAAAGGATGCAAGGAATTATTTCAAAGGAGTGTTACCTTTGCTGATGAAAACCAGTGTCAATTTCTTCTCTCCCTGTGCATATATATATATATATATATATATATATATATATATATATATGTTCCTCTTATATTTGAGTGAGTTCTATATTTGGGGTATTGATTCTATTTAACTTTCTGCTTTTAGTAAGGTACCACACTGTTATTTTTATAAGATAGTGTGGATACTAATTAATCATTTTTATACACTTAGGGAAATATTCTGTAGATCTTTAAGCATGCTAATTATTATGTCTACATGTATATATGATAAAATGTAATGCTTACAGTGTCTTATAAACAGCAGAAATTATGTACAATTAATGTTCTTCCATTTCTAGCTCTCTGACCATCAGTCTGTCTGTTAATCTCTCTAAAGTCCAGGTCTGTCCGTTAGGTGAGCCAAGGTTTTTTTGTGTGTTGGAGGGCGCTAGGGCTCAAACTCAGGACTTTGCACTTGCCACAAAGCAGGTCTGGCTGGATAAACCATTTATCCCCCCAGACTTGGTTTCTCACAGTGATGCTGGGGTGTAGGCCATTTCATTGTAAGTTACATGATTTTCCTAGAATTATAGACAATGTCTCTGTTTACATTAAGAATTATGGGATGGTAAGCACTCAGGAGTTATCTGCCATATGGAAACTTCATTAAAATAGGCTTGTTGGAGCTATATATGGCATTAGTCTAGATTTCAGTCGAGTTTATATTTTCTTCTATAAATGAAATCACATGCCTAGATTGATGAGCATTAGTACAATGGTTCCATAGGGAATTTGATTTGAGAGTTCTGTTAAGTATTTTCTACAAATATATATTATTATTTAGTAAAACTTTAAAGGACATGCAAGTTTTTGTTTTAGAATAGTTATGAGTATTCTCTAGGTTGCTGATTTGTTTTTATTTTTAAATATAAATATATAAACAATCACTAATGTAGTATTTTGTGAATGTTAAAGCATACATTACAGGAGAACTTGCATGATAAAATGGGTCATTAATAGGGACGATGTGAATATTTTTGATAAGGTGTTTGTCATTCAGTACATGCAATTGTGGAAAAACATTTAAAAATAAGCCTTAAAATATTTTTATTTTATGGTCTATTTTAATGAAGTGGTTTCATTTTTTGGTATCAGAATATATAATTACTTGAATTCAGGTGCACTAAAGAGTACTTCTGGAGTAGGATATGCTAAATTTGTTTCTCCTACATCTTCTGTCCTCCATGATCTCTTCCTGACAATCTAGGCTTACATTTCTGTGTGTCACTGCTTGCCCGCAAGGGCTGAAGATTGGTTGCTGTTGGTTTCGATGTGTGAAGACCTGTGTTTTGTGCCTCTTTACTGTGTCTGCCGTTATGAAGGCTTTGTCCCCGGTACTGTGGCTGTGTTGACATCACGGCCTTTGGCTTCTTCACCTGTGAACTGTCTGGATCCCAGGATGGCATCTCCTGCTTCCTGCGCTGCTCACTGAGTCCCACGTTGGTGGTCCCCAGAAGCGTTGCCCACACTGCAAGCTGTGGTGGGCTTTTCTTTCCCCTTCTTCCAGCCAGTCTGTAAATAAGGCGAGAGCAGACACTTTCGGTCTTCACCTTCTCAGGTTAGCCTGCAGTGTGGCAGGGGAAAAGGTTTGATTAAGTAATTGGACTCTAGTCCGTGCCTCTGCCCCTCTCCCTTCTCAGTTAATTGCTGAGCCCGAGTTAATCTCAGCCCGAGTCTCTATTATGCTTTTGATCTTGGGACTTTTTCATTTCAGAGTGATTGACAGTTCTCTGAATGTTCTGTGTCTCCCGACAAAGGTTCAAAACTCACTGTCCAGAGGTCTCCGATTTTCTTTTTTCTTTTCTTTCTTTCTTTCTTTTTTCTTTTTGGTGGAATCTGAGATTGGACTCAGGCCCTTGTGCTTGCCAGGCAAATGCTTATTCTACTGAGCCATCTCCCTGGCCCCACTGATTTTCTTGATGTTATCATTTACCCAAATACTTGACTATGAAAAAGTCTAGCAATTAAAAAAAATCTCTTTACAACTCATTGGCACAGTGGCTTAGCTCAGTAAACTGAAGTAAACTGACGTTTTCTTGGAAACTTAATTCATTCATCTGTAAAGTTCCTACCCCTTGGAGGTATTTTGAGGACTGCGTAGGGAAAGTCACCAGAAGTGCTCAGTGTGGCATGTGGCACATGGCAGGTGCTAAGCCACGTTTCTGGCTACAAGTGTGGTTTCTGGGGTGTCTACGAGAGAGCTTCCACTGTGGTGCTGTGCTGCCCATTGCTTCTGGCCACGAAGAAGCATGGAGCTCTGGCCTGTGTGCAGTAGGAGCTCCTCCCAGAACTGCCAGACCCAGACTTCATGGGGAAGCAGATTCTGATCATGCTTTTCTCTTCAGAGACCCTGTAGACCCTGGAGCCAGTTGTAATCATGTCTGCATACCTCAGATTGACATTTTGGAAGACCTGATCATCACCAGAATTTCCAGCTTTATCTGTTAACTCTTTTGGCTATATTTCTAGTCATTACCTTCACATTTTTTATTTCTTCAGCTTTTCTTAAATGTATCGCGTCCCCCTCCCTTCTATTCTTTATGTCTGGTTTTCTCCAACCATCATTTATAGCCCTGATTCTTGTTCATCCTGAAGTTTTTTCCCGAACCTTCTCTTGGGACATTGCTCTCTTTGCTTGATTCATAAATTTTATTTATTCTTTTTTTCTTAATAGTGGTCTAGGCATCTGTTGTAGATAGACCATTGGATAGCAGTGATCCTAAAGACCCCAGTCCCCTGGAACTTAGGTCTTATCAAGATTTATTTGACAGGGAGTCATGTCTTATGTTATGTTTTAGAATTTGCATTTATTTATCAAACTCATAATATGTTTTTCTCATGTCTTATTTGATGTTTTACACAGAGGAGGAACTACAAAAGCTTTGCTTGATTTTGGAGGGTCATATTCATTTCAAGAGTTTGGAAACTATGGCTTCCGCCTCCAGAGGATTACTTGGGATTGTTTGACACTGGAGAGATTTAAACATTGCACTTTAGATACAAAATGTCCTTGTTCAGATGGCCTGCACTACTTCCACTTTCTGTGGTAAGCAGTTGCTGAGGTGTGAACTGTGCTTCTATTTTTACCTCTGATAGATAGGGCACATCTAATATCACTTGAACTTAAAGGAATGCTTTCTCGCCCTTCTGATTTTTTGCCACATCCCCTCCTTTTATCTGAATAAACATTGGAACACATTACGTTCACCCGGTAGCCGGTTACGTCTTAGCATACTGTATGACTCTGGGGATTAGAAAGCCAACCAGGTGGCTCCTCAGGGCGAAGGCCCTCTGACCACAGGCACAGGGTGGATGCTCCCCACTGCCCTAGCAGGGCAGAGCCCCTGTGCTGCTGTTTTGAACCTTTCCTGAAGTCGGGATGTTTTGTGTAGTGCCTGTCTTCCCTGACACCACCTGGTCTATGGGACAGGAAGTCCCTCCTACCCCATTTTCCCCTATCTGAGTTCCAGGTCCTACCAAGAAGACGCAGATGAGGGTAAGCGCGTGGTGAGTGCTCCGCAAAGGTGCATGCCATGGAGTTTGCTGCCCACTAAGAATGCAGAGAGTTGCTGCATTCACCGGGGTGCTGGGCACTGGAGTGGGCTGAGTGCACCGTAGGTGTGGGTGGTCCCTGCCTGTGGTGCTCATCGGCCCGGAAGTGTGCTGTTCAGTTGTCTTGAAATCTAATATCTGCTTAGAGTGTCTAGGTTTTTTTTTTTTTTTTTTTCCCAAATTTAAGCTTCATAGAGGAAAGGGAAACCTCATGGTGAAGAAATAGTTTATTCTAAAGGCGAGGAAACTGAGGAACAGACCAAGCTGATCAGGTTCACATAGGATGGGAAGCTGCCTCCTCCCCACCTGGCCCGGTGTGTCGCCTGACGGTGACAGTACTATCTTGTACCTAGCCTGTCTTGTCAGAAATTCGATCTATGTCTGACTCAGGCTTTTTTTTTTTGTTTGTTTGTATTAATAACTGGGGCAAGAAATTAAGATTAGGAAATAAGGCCACTGCTGATTAAGAATTTTTGCATCTCATTAAAATTTTTTCTCCCAATTAGCTCTGACCTTTTTTCTTTTGAGATTCTTACCACTGCCAAACTTTTCCATGGTGGTATCTGTTAAGAGTTTTTATTTGCCTGGTCACTGTTTTGGGCTTATTGGATTGAGTTGAAAACTTTTCTGGGTATTTGGGCCCTCCATAATCTGAAGGGTTTGTTTGTTTATACATGTATACATACACACATACATACATACCTAGCACTGTGTCAGGCAGTCCCCAGGCAGTGCCTTTCTGCCTCAGGTCCATGGATGTTTTTGCGTCTCATATCTTGGTCTGGATGAGCTTTTGGCTACCACAGTGTCTTCCATAAACTTTTGTCAAGTAAAATTAAAACATTGCCTTCCATTCAATGCTGAAGTAAACCTCCACCAGGGATTTAGCACTGTTGTCACATGCCAGCTGCCACACCTTGTTGCTGTTGCCTATGTGCTGTTTTTTTCTGTATTGAAACATTTTATTTCTGGAGGAAGGGACTGAATCTTGTGTTTCTTTTTGATTCTGACTGTGTGTGGGCATAGGTCCCTGCCTGCTAAGAAAACAGTCAACTGTTGGTTGAAGTAATTTTAGTTACAGAATTTGTACTTGGTGTCTATTTCTGAAAATCTCAGTGATTTCCAAACATCATGGTCCCCTGGAGAAACACAGTCCTCTGACAGAACAGGGGCATGTCCCCTTTGGATCCTGTCTGATGGCACAGAGTGATTCTGTGTACTTGCCCTCACTTTGCATCCTTAGGATGATTTCAGGGAGGAGAGACCACTGAATCCCCTTCCAAGGGTGTGGGCGTTAGGACTCAGGTAATTTGCCTGTTAATCGCGGGGCCGTAACTGGGACGTGGCAGTGGCTCATGTGACTCTTGCATTGTCACAGGAGGGACAGGAGCAACCAGACCATGAGTCTTGAGGGCTGGGCCCAGGCATGTTGGTTGCACATCACTGTGGCAAGGTAGAGTTGAAATTCTTGTGTCACATGCCTGTCACATGCCTGTTGACTCTTTCTGTACCAGTGCTACTGTCATGTCACTGTCCATGGGCGCAACGCAGTTCATTCCTCTTGCTAGGATTTCAGTACCAGTTGGCTAGTTATATCTGTCTGTCCTCTTCCTGGCTGTCATCTCTGCATATAAAAACAATTAGACATTCTTTTTTTTTTAAATTTTGGCGGAACCGGGTATTGAACTCAGGCCCTTGCGCTTGCCAGGGAGGCGCTTATTCCACTGAGCCATCTCCCCGGCCCTACAATTAGACATTTTTAGTGAGGTCTTAGGAACCCTAGTTGTGATACTTAAATTTTTATTAGTGCTTCCAAAGCTCTACTCTGCCAGCATGAAAGATTTCTACCAAATGAGGTGTGACCCATAAATACTGTGAATGCTTAAATAAAAAATATTGCAGTGAAAGACATGGTCACCGTTCCCCCTTAAGATGCTCCCCCTTCCTCTGAGCGTAGTCGTCCCATTGTTCTCACCACTTGCTGACACCGTGCTGAAGTCCTCTTCGGAGATATACCTACCCGTGCTGTCATGGCTGCCTCCAAGTCCTGAATTGTTTAAAACTGTTCATGATGCATGTTCATTTTGACTTTGGGGCAGAGCCAGAAGTCGCATGGTGCCAGATCTGGTGACCTAGGCGGATACAGTGGACGAGGGTACACACTGCTGTGTTTTTAGGGACCTGCATTTTCATTGGTTGGCACTGACTAGCAGCCCTCATCGTATTTTTGATCACTTTTCCTAAAGACCCTTATAAAAGAGGATTTCTAGAGCTGCTTCAGGAGATGGACATTGATGGGAAGTGTGTCTGAGGTGAAGGGGAGTACTTGGAGAGGGGTTAATAGCAATGCGTCCTTGCTGTTGTTGTCATTTAAAACATTTGTGTGTACCTTGACCACCCCATGTAAGTCCACCACTGTATTACCATTTTGAGGTTGAAAAATCCAGACATTATTACTGTGGGAAAGAGGGACCTTTTGGTGCACCTTTATATGTACTATCCGTAAAAGCCCTAATCATCCTTGGGGTCATCTTTGAGCTCTCTCCTTGGGAGTTCAGCTTTTTTTTTAAAAGCTTTTATTTGTTTGTTTGTTTATTTGGTACAGGATCTCACTATGCAGCTCCAATTCATAGTGATCTTCCTATCTCAGCCTCCTGAGTGCTGGGATTACAGGCGTGCACCACCATGCCTGGCCTGCATGGTGTGCCCAGGGTTCCAGGGCTGGAACAGCATGTGGTACCAGGGATTGAACCCAGGTACTTGTGCTTGCCAGGCAGGCCTTTAGGCTGCTGAGCTATCTCCCCAATGCTGGAATTTAATTTTAAGGTTAAATGCATTTCCTTCCATGTGCCTCATGAATTTAGTTCTCTGATCATAATTTAGAGCGTTTAAAATTTTTGTCCCTCATTAGGAATGATTGTTAATGGAAGCTCAGTTTTGTATTGTTGGCTTTGCATACCTGCTGCACACAATGACATCTGAAGACCAGCAGCTGGGCACTTCCCATGTAAGCCGACTGTGCCTTCCCTATCAGCATTTTGTATGTGTGACCTTCTGATACTTCTCTGTGGGAACATTAATTTGTGAGGCTCATTTTAAACATCTCCTTTGCTTTGGGTTTCTATAATCAGACCTAAAAATCTTTTTAAATGTGATTAAAAATTTAAAACATGAAAAATACAGACTTTGAAGACAGTGTAGTCTCTGTGAAGACAGGCTCATGTGTATGTCCTTGGTGGAATGTGTGGTAGGCTTCGAAACATCTGCGTGAACAGAAATTGCAATAGGGTTAGCTTCAAGGTAATTTTATAAATACGAAATTGATGCTTTCACTTTAGCCCCAGTGAGGAATGACCAAGAGATAGTCACATTGACTCAATTTTTAATATACGGCTGCTGTTCAAGTGCTCCTGGTTTGGTGGAAAGTAGGGCTGTGGAAGAAGGTGGCTGCGTTTTCAGTTCACCCAGAGATCAAGGTTTGGACTTGCAAGGAAGTTGGATGGGAGATTTGGTTCTTAAGGGCCAGCTGAGGCAGTTGATTGCCCCATAAAGCACCTGAGGGGCACCTTGTGCTGTCCCTTTAGAGGAGTTGGTGGAGTTTTAGGGAGGAGCAACACATTAGCAACACAGAGAGAGAATTAGATTTTAGCACTGCATCAGAAGGGACAGCGAGGGAAGTATGGCAGCCACAGGGAGCAGTGGGCACCGGATCTCAGGGGTGCCACCCTGGGTGCTTTTCTCCACGGCTGTCTCAAGGCCTCTTGAGATCCTGTCCGCTATCAGCATGGCTTTCGCACTGGAGAGTCAGCTCAGAGGTTCCTGGAACAATGCTGCTGGGAAATACTTAGAGATAGATGTGTGAAGAGCACAGTTATTTGCTCCAGGTGTTTTAGCATACATTTTAATTTTTAAACTTTATCAGGATATGTTTGCAGCCCATCTGATCACATTCCTGTGGGGAGCTGGACACACTTCTGTAACACAGCTCAGTTCTCATTCATCCCCTCTGCAGTCTTCTCCCCTCCTCTATTTCTTGATCTCCTTCTCATTTGCAACAACCTATTGCCCTGCTTTGTATTATCTTTTATTTCTCTGTTTCTAAGACAGAGAAAGCATGTCATATTTAAGCTCATGTGTCTCATTTATTTTACTTAACAGGATGGTTTCACAGTGCATCTATTTTCCTACAAGTGCCCCAGGTTTATCCTTTATGGTAGAGTAGTATTCCATTGTGCATACATACAGTTGTCTTATCGTTCGTCTGTTGGTGGGCATGCAGGAGCACTTGTGCATTGTGCTGCTTTGGATATGGGGATACGAGTACCATTGTCACATGATGAATTTTCTGGGCCTGGAGTCTTGGAATCTAGTCTGTCACAATTTTCTCTGCTTAGCTGTAGGTTTGTGAAGTGTCCTCCCTTCATCAGAGTCCTCTGCGTCCTTTCACCCCAGACTGTAACAACTAGAGAAGCTGAGGCACGACCTTCCTCACACTGGGAGATGGCAAAATGATCAGCCTGCTGGTCTTTGCTGGACACCGGCCATGGTGGGAGCTTAACAGGCCCCCACTGGCTTGGGCGTCCAGTGTGACATGCATGACCATCGCATGGGAAGGCTGGTGCCCCTGGCAGTAGTCTGGTACAGCCGGGCATGCAGCTCCAGTGGTTCAAGCCTCTGGCAGTCAGATATGAATTGCAGCACGCTATGAGTATATTCGGTTGACTTTGGTTTTAATGTCAACATTGCTGTGACATTGAGGAGCACAGTGTAGAGCCAGCTTGGCATTGGCAGATGGTCATGCTCCAGGCGACTGCCTCTGTCATTTGTTTTTAAAACTTAAGGTTACCTGAGATTGCTTGCCGCAGATTGCAGAATCAAGAAGCATTGTATTTAGTTTTTAATTGATGGATTCTTTTTTGAAGACATTTCTCTTGTCTTTAAAGTTCTGTGTCAAAAGAGGTTTGTGACATAACTTTTTAAGGAAGTGATAGTCTTTGGTGTGTTTTCCATGGCTTTTCAATTTTCCATTCTTTGGTCAATAGAGAAAGAAAATTCCAATTTTGTGTTTATCTCCCTTAAACTTCCAATTGTGTAGGCTCAGCTGTGCTTCTTGGTCCTATTATTGCTTCGTGGCACTTGAATCCTTTCATTAGCTTTCACCGCTTGTCCCGACCAGCACTGTTTACAGTAAACTTATGTGTGTTTCTAGATGATATATGTGAAGAAGAGCAGCAGCTCTAGCAGGCTTGCCCCACTGCCTGTGCGACCAGTGTGGGAAGCAGTGTGTTTCGTTTCAGGCTGACTTGAGGTTTTACTTCATACTTGATTTTCTATATCATTTGTTTGCCCATTTAAGACAGACAGAGCCTGCTCCATGCTTACCCGGGCCCCTGCTAATGGCTCATTCTACCTGCCATCATCATCTTCCTTGGTACCACAGCTGTCTCGGTCGTGGCCTATTGTTCCAATAGGAGGTTTTCTTTAAAATTATAATTGTAATGAAATCAATTATACCTTTAGGTGACTTGATTTACATTTTATTATTTACTTTAAATGGTTTGAAGATTTGAAAATCCTCAAATAGCTTTCAGAGCAGGCTAGCTGACCTGCTGTATGACATTCAGAATTTATGTTGCTCGTCATGGTGTTTGTGGAAGTCATTGTATTTTTATTTTATTATGTGCTTTTGCTTGCACAATCCAGTATCATTTTGATTCTTGTCACCTGTGTTCAACTCATAATTTATCTATAAGGTACTTGTGTCAACCTTATGTTTTATAGACAGATCACAAGGAAACAAACAGGAATGTAATATGACATACGGGTAGATGTTCCGGTGTGAAGATTTTAGGCAACATTGTTGTAGTTTCGATTGGGATAATTTTCTGAATTGAGATTTTTATCATTTTTATAAAAAAGAAAAAACTATGAAACACCTCTCACCTTATCTGGCTGTGAATTATATTTATGTGGCTCTGGTGTGCTGTACAGGGTGGGGGTGGCTGCTGTAGTTAGGCCAGTCAGCTGCTGATTGCTGGCCTGCTTGTCTGGTGGCATGGGATGCACAGCTAGGAGTCTGCTTGTGGAGATGTCATGGCCCAAACCTACCCTTGAGAAACTCGATTTTGGTTTTCAAGCTTAAGAGGAAAACCCTGATACTAGTATTGTATATTTTAAAATTTGATGCAATTACACACAGTATACTGAATCAAGTCTGACCTGTTTGGGGGCATCGTGCCTGTCATTGTGACATTCAGTTATGTTAATTCTGACTTCCTTTCTCTCAGCTGTCACTGTGGCTGTGCTAATGTGGGCTCTTAAATATGAAACTTAGAGAAGACAAGTGGTGTACAGCACGTAATATAAACTGACCTCCCCACTTCTGAAGGGTGGCCTCTCCTTCTTGATTTAGGAGAGGGAGTTTGTGATGTGTACTCCTACACGTATTTTAATAACTGATGGCCCAGAAAAGATATTTAGTTGTGCTTCTGTTCTTATCTGTATAAAGAAAAATCTAGATTGAGCCTTAGAAAGGCTTTAGAATTAGATAGGTCGGCCATAAATTCCACTGATGCTGCTTGATAGCCATGTGATCTTGGGTATTCCATGACATCTCTTCTTCATCTCTAAAATAATAATAATCATGTTTCTATCACAGAGTTGTTAAGGATTGAATGAATAATTCATATAGTGTGCTTAGTGCAGAGGCTTCACGTAGTAATCACATGGGTAAATGTTATCCATAATGATAGGATAACAAACTAATAATAGGTTTATTAGTTTGACTCTCATTGGTGGCTGCCTCTTCTTAGTTCATGCTTAACTGATTTAGAAGGTGAAACTAAGAAGATATGGCTGGAGTAATTTATAAGGAAGATCAGTTGTTATGTATTTGTTATTTTGCTGGTATGGGGAGGTCTCTCCCTACATTAAATACTTCCAGAATGCTTTATATTTTGGGTGCTAGGGGAAAATCGTTATACAAAATTTTCTTTTAAAATATTTTTTCTGACTCCTTTCCTATTAGCTGTCACTTCTCATTCTTATTTTGTCTTGCATCTTTTTTTCTTTTAATATGCTTAGTGTATAACGGAGGTTGTTAAAACTGT